>PVKZ01003154.1:0-130000 GCA_004027375.1 Macroglossus sobrinus
AACAGGATACTTTGGGTTTCTGGCATCTCCAGGCACGGACTTATCTTCAGCTCCAGGCATGGGCTTATCTGTGCAGGCATCTTCGGGTTTATCTTGTGTTTGCTCTTCTGGACTTTCCTAGGAGCCTAGCAAGACTTGTGAGACTTATGTTCAAAGGTTAACTTCTCAGTTAAACTTTCCTATGAGTCGGCTCCCAACAAATAATATTGTGGCAAATTTGTATGCTGACAGATAATGAACAGAATTAGTGAAGTAATCACATTGTAAGGTATAAAAATGTCAAATCACTATATTTTACACCTGAAATTAATATAACAAATATAAGATTTTATACCAAATATATTTAAATAAAAAAGAATCATAAAAAAGAAATACTGTAGAATAATTACTGAAGATGGTACCATACTCTATTCAAGTAAACTAGGCCTCCATCTAATTTCTGACTATAAATAAATGTGCAGCCTCTTGTAAATTGGTCTTCCTCCATTGTCCCTTATGTAAGGATGAATTGTGACTTAAGTATTCATTGAAGTTTTTCAAATTAGAGTATAAAATTAATAATTTTAGAGATATTTCATTTTTGTTTTCTTATTTTTTTAATATTTATTTTATTTTTAATTTTTTAATTAGTTGACATTCAGTACTATTTTACATTAGTTTTGTGTGTTCATCATAGTGGTTAGATATTTATATAATATACAAAGTGATCCCCCTGATTAGTCTAGTACCCATCTGGCACTGTACATATTGTTATTACAATAATATTGACTATATTTCCTATGCTATACTTTACATCCCCATGACTCTTTTGTAACTACCAATTTGTACTTCTTAATCTGTTCACATTTTCACCAAACCTCCCAACCCCCTCCCCTCTGACAATCACCAGTTTCTTTCCTGTGTCTCTGAGTCTTTTTTCGTTCTGTGTGTTCATTTCTTTTGTTCTTTAGATTCCACATATAAATGATATCATATGGTATTTGTCTTTCTCTGTCTGACTTAGTTCACTTAGCATAATACCCTCTAAGACTATCCATGTTGTCACAAATAATAAGATTTAATTAATTAATTTTTTATGGCCAGGAAATATTCCATCATATATCTGTACCACCTTTTCTTTACCAAATTGTTTATAGACGGGCACTTGGGTTTCTTCCATATCTTATCAATTGTAAATAGCACTGCAATGAACATAGAAATGCATATATTTGCAAATTAGTGTTTTGGATTTATTCTGATAAAAACCCAAAAGTGGAATTGCTGAATAATAAGATAATTCTATTTTTAATTTTTGAAAAAGCTCCAAACCATTTTCCACAATGACTATAACAATTTGCAGTTCCCCCAACAAGTTTCTCCTTTCTCTACATCCTCACCAACACTTGTTTTCTGATTTACTAAGGAGAGCTAGTCTGACAGGTGTGAGGTGACACAGTTTTAATTTGCATTTCTCTGATAATGAATGACGTTGAGCCTCTTTTCATAAGTCTATTGGCTTTCTCTCTGTCTTCTTTGGAGGGATGTCTATTCAGGTCCTCTGCCTGTTTTTCTTTAATTGGATTGTTTTTGTTGTTGTTGAGTTTTATGAGTTCTTCATAAATTTTGGCAAATATCTTCTCCCATTCAGTAGGTTGTCTTTTTGTTTTGTTGATGTTTCCTTTGCCTGAGGAGATATATCAGAAAAAAATATTACTAAGACCAATGTTTAAAAGTTTACTGCCTATGTTTTCTTTAGAAATTTTATGGTTTCAGGTCTTACCTTTAAGTATTTAATCTATTTTAAGTTTATTTTTGTATATGGTATAAAAAGGTGGTTTAGTTTTGTCATTTTTTTTTATTTTCTATCCAGTTTTCCCAACATTATTTATTAAATAGAGTATCTTTACCTTATTGTATAATCTTTCTTCCTTTGTAATAGATTAATTGGCCAAATAGATGTGGGTTTCTTTCTGGGCTCTCTATTCTGTTTCTTAATCTATGTGTCTGTTTTTATACCAGTGCTATGTTGTTTTGATTACTACATCTTTGTAGTATATTTTGATATCATCAAGTATTGTGATATCTTCAACTTTGTTCTTTTTTTCTCAAGATTGCTATGGCTATTTGTGTTATTTTATGATCCTATATAAATTTTTGGATTATTTGTTCTAGTTACATGAAAAAAAATGCCATTGGTTTTTTGATAAGGATTCCATTGAATCTATAGATCGCTTTGGGTATTATGGACATTTTAATGATGCTAATTTTTTCTATCCATGAGCATGGTATATGCTTCTATTTATTTGTATCTTTAACTTCTTTCTTCAATGTCTTATAATTTTCTGAATACAGATCTTTTACCTCTTTGGTAAAATTTATTTCTAGGTATATTATTTTTAAAATGCAATTATAAATGAGATTGTCTTAATTTTTCTTTCTCATAGCTCATTATTGATATATAAAAGGCAATTAATTTTTGAATATTAATTTTGAATTCTGCTACTTTACTGAATTCATTGATCAGTTTTAATAATCTTTTGGTGGAACCTTTGGGATTCTGTGTATATTGTAGAATATAGCAAGGTCTATCTGGTTGTGTTTATATCTTGGCTTACTTGGCAAATAAGTCCCTCTATGTCTGAGATTACACATATGTATACATAAAATATTTAGTGCCTCACAACTTATTAAATACTCATTAAATCTTTAGCTATTATTATTCTTAAATATATGTATAATTTAGACTATATACATAAAAGGTAAAATTGTTCCTAATTTATGCAAGAAGTAAATGAAACAGAACAGTTTGGTAATTTTCTCCAGTAATTAAGATATCAAAAGGCAGAGCCAGGGTTGGGTTTCTGTAATTTACATGTACTTCTTTTGTCTCTCTATCTCTTTAATTTCCACTGAAATGTTTCCTACCATGTGACTTATCCTAGTACGCCTTCATTTGACCGTCCCTCTTGACCTCCTTCTCTTCTATACTTTAAAGTCCTTTTTTCCTGTTTTCAAAGTCCTGTTTTTTTCTTTTTATTTATCTTACAACCTTATCAGTTATTTATTATCTTCTTTCTTTTTCATATTATTTCGGTATTCTTTAAATTAGTTTTCTTATCTTCTTCTTTACTAATTAATTGTCCCATTTAATTAAGCATGTTATTCTTATCCCTTAATTACTGCAATGATTCTCAATTCATTCAAATTTGAGCCCCAATGTATTCCTGTTACTTTTTACCCTCTATAATCCATGGTCTGTCTTTTTCTGTATTTTCAAATTTTGCTAATCACAAAACTATTATAATGTAGCTTGACTTAACTTCCTTTATTTCTTTAAACATGTGTGAATTTGTAAATGCTATTTCTCTTCTCCTGTAACTTCTTTTTTTATTAATAACACTTAAATATACGTTCCTTCCCATAATCTTTTTCTGATCTCTTTATTACTTCTTCTTTATCTAGTATAAACTTTAATTAGAGTTATTATGTAGTCATACAAATATGTAATAACATATATATTTATCTATAAACCTCTTACAAGAAAGACTCATTTAAGCAAGGATTTTGATCATTTCATGTCTACATTTTAAGTGACTGGCATATCTTTAAGATACTGGTAAACATACCATTGCCGGAGTCAGCTGGCTAAGATCGAACAGTTCCCGAGAGGGGGAGTGAGGATTGAAAAAGAAAGAGAGAGAGAGACAGAAGATAAAGTCGGGAGGGCTAACAGTGAATACTGAGCCTCGAATTTATTTTGCACAGCACTTATATACCCTTGGAAGAGCATGAGAACACCCACACATATGCAAATGATTGCTGACCTTTACATAAGTTCTCTCAAAACATCCTTGTTCCTGTTTTCCTCTCTTATTCCCTGGGCAAAGAATGTTCAACTCTTTCCATTAAGCCAGTCTTCCTCCTTCAGTAAGGAGCCTACCTGCTCTGCAAACTTCTAGCTTTCAGGCAATTCCAAACCTGTCTGCAGGGCATTCAGCAAGAATGGCTCCCAACATTCCATCACGTAATTAATCAGCTAATATTGGAACTAGAAAGCCCTTTCCATATGATTATACTTTCCTTTTCCTTTGGTCACATAAATTCTCTCCTCTCTCTCTCTCTCTCTCTCTCCTATCTATCTATCTATCATCTATCTATCTATCTATCTATCTATCTATCTATCTATCTATCTATCTATTTATCCATCTATCATCTATCATCTATCACTATCATCTATCTATTTATATTTATTTTGCCTCACTGACTATAACAGTAGTTTTCATGGGTTGAGATTTATGAAACGGTAAAATAGCAAGAACAATTCTAAGATTTCATAAAGTATGTCTGTTCTAATAACTAGGCTATGCTACAGTATCAAACAGCTCCAGAATATCAATATTTTAAGACACTTTAATGATCCCTGATGCTAGGTGTTCTTTGTGGATTAGATGGGCTGTTTCTTTTTATGTAATCCTCAATATCATCTTGTGTTGCCATTATCTTAACACCATAATTCAGGATTCACCAAAGCTGGGACAGAGAGAACTGGAAGTTGAAAATTGATAATCAATATTTGTGTGTATGTCATAAAAAGTCATATGCCACCCTTAACTACAACTCATTGAATAGTATTAGTGCTAATTTGGTCACATATAACTTCAAAGCATGAAATCACATCACTCTGTGTATCCAAAGTTTGAGAATAACCAGAAATTAGTCAAAGTTAATTGTGGGTAACACAATTAACATTTGAGTTCAATTAGATACAATTTCTCAATTGCTTTGACCTCAGTTGTGGAATGTATTTATGTTATTAAATCTAGTGCAAATTTTTATATTTTGAGTTTTATGGATCACTAAATTAAAAAAAAATGATCCTGAAAACAGATATATGCTTAAAAATGTTTAACTTTTTAAGTAAGAAAATACAGATGTTTCCTCTACAATTATTATGTTCTCATAAATGGAATAACACTTTGACAGTGTAGAATAAAAAATAATTTCAGAACATGGTAGTTTTTTTTTTTAATTGAACACATTGCAATGTCCATATGATGTATTATTTGTATGTATACTTGAAACCTATATAATTTTATTAACCAAAGTCACCCTGATAAATTTTTTAAAATGAATACATTAATGTCTTGAGATTTTTATAGCAGCTTCTTTTGTTTGTTTTAGATTTATATTTGTCATTCACTGATGGAAACCTTTACAATCTTGTACATGCATGCTGAGGTTGCTATCTAGAAATCAACCTATGATTAAATAATAAAAACTTAAAAAGTTTACTTTTAAAGTAATTTAAAATGTATGGAGATACCTGTAATGGGTCATGAGAACTTATGTATTTAAGATGGTGATATGTAACGGGTCATGAGAACTTATGTATTTAAGACGGTGATGTAAGACCTAAGATGGTGGAATGGAAAATTTTAAATTCCCCAAGCAAGGTAGACTGCAATCCCCTCCGACCAAGGGTTGGAATTCTCCGCCCAGACCTATTTGCTTGCTTAAAGGTCAGGCCATAATCAAGCCATATGGTTAGCCAATAAGGAACTGCAACCTGCCCCACGCGCCAAGTTAGTCCGCCATAAACCTAATATAAGGAACCTCATGCTAAGGATCGGGGCTCTTGTTCTCGCTGCTGCGTCAGTGGAGGCTTGAGCCCGGATTCGAATTCGTAATAAAATTTTCTTTTTGATTCTAATTCGGCTCTGAGGTCATCTTGTCCGGGTGCGCTCCGTAACAATACCAAACCAGGAAAATATATTTAAAATACACCAAATTACTCAATTTAGAGGTAAGAAAAAGAAATCTAACATAGGGATAACAAAACTTTACAACTCAAGCTTTTTTAGTGGCTTGTATTCCTAGGATAAATTTTATTTGGTCAAAGCCAATATATTATTGGTTTTGATATTCCTACAACATATATATATATATTTTTTTGGTTTGGGAATAAAGTAAATGTTAAACTCACAGAATAAATTGAGATGTTAGTTCCTTTTCAATTTGTGAAAGACTGTGTAGAATTTATATTTTCTCCTTAAATGTTAAAATTAACCCACACAACCATCTCTATGTGGGATATTTTAAATTAAGAATTAAATTCCTGGAAGAGATATAGGCTATCTGTTTATATATGTTTTTATTGGGCGAGCTTTGATAGTTTGTGTATTTAAACATTTTGTCCATTTTAAATTGTTGAATTTATTGACATGAAATCACTTATAATATTCCTTTATTATATATTTAATATTTAGAGAATTCGTGATGATGTCACCTCTCTTCTTCCTAACACTGTTAATTTATGTCTTTTCTCTGTTCTGGTCAGTCAAATTAACAAGTTATTGGTTTCCCTTCATCTTTATAAATTTAAGATAATGAGATTTTGGTTTAATGTATCTTTTGTTTTTTCTGTTTTTTTAATTTTATTGATTTCCACTACAATCTTTGAAATTTTCTTCTTTTTCTTTGTGTCTAATTTATTCTGACTTAGGATCTTAAGGAGGAAGCTGTATTCATTTATTTGAGAACTTTTTTTAATATACATTTTTAGTGGTATACATTTATATTTAATTACTGGTTAGAGGATTTGCACAAATTTTGAGACATTGTCTTTTTGCTTTTATTTTATTTCAAAATATGTCTTATGTTTTTAATGTCTATTTTCTTTGTTTATATTTTATTCTTTTAATTTTTTTTCTCTCAACAAATAGTTTTTGATAGTTTCCTATGTGCCAGGCACTCTTCTAGATCCTTCACTTTCGGAGATTAACAAAATAATTTTAAACAGGGTTGCCCAAACCCCAGGCAGTGATAGTACTGGTCCATGGCCTGTTAGAAACCTGGCCGCACAGCAGGAGATAAGTGGCAGGTAAAAGACTGAAGCTTTACCTGTATTTGCAGCCACTCCCCAGCACTAGCATCACCTTCTCAGCTCCACCTCAGATAATCAGGCATTAAATTCTTATAGGAGCACCAGTCTCTGGTCCTAAAAACGTTGGAAAAGCTTATTTAGACCGTCTTTATGACACAGACTAGTAATGTCTAGTTCATCTAGATTTATCAATTTTATGAAAATAATCTGTGATAAATTCTGACATATAGTGTAGACATTGCTATATTTGTTTAATGACTGTCTACTAGAGTATCATCTCCTTGAAGTCAAAAAGTATGTCATAATCATATCTTTGTAAAGTGTTCTGCACAATATAGGAATGTACATAGTAGTTGCTGAATTTAATTTAATTGATGAAATGTAGTTATGCAGTTTCTGGATTTGCTGGATTCTTTGGAAACATAGCATTTTCTTAATATAAATCAATACACACACAGAGAGACACACACAAACAAACACACACACACACACACACACACACACACACACACACACACACACACAGAGCATATTTTCACCCAGGGAAAAAATACTCCGGTGAAAAGAAGTAATTTTCCCATGGTAAATGAAAGAATATGCATTTGATAATAATGTTGCAATCTACTACTTAAGGATAATAGAATTTTAAAAACTAAATATTTTATGATAAAGAGCCTTTACAAGAAAATGTCAAAATTGCCTATTAGAAAATGCCAGTGCTTGAAATAAACATAGATATTGAAAATTTATACTTTAAATTCTGTTTAACACAAATTTTAATTTCAAACACATGCAAATGATTTCACAAACATTTAATACATTTCTCCATAAATAAACAATAGCTAAGCTAAAAATAGATGTTAATTCTGAGAACCTATAAAACTATGTTTTAAAATATTATGCTTTAATTTGAGTGGGTTTGCAGATTATCTGCCATTTTCATAGCTGACTTCCTTAGTAATTTCCTTCCTCTAATAACTGTATAATTAAACTATAATGGAAAATATAGGCTTATATACATTCATAGAGAGTTTGTTACAATAAATAAACCATAATTAATTAACGAAAAATCCAAAATACATTTTAGTTTACATAAAGGTTTCTGCCATGCAACTTAGTTTTTGTTTGTTAAAAAAAAGAGCAAAGTAATAAATATTAACTTCTTGATCTAATGGGTAAAATATGGAATATTTTGTCATTGTTTTATTTTGCTCTACAGTTATTTAGAATGTATAGTATTTTTGTTAGTATAATTAAGTTAATTGTTTCCTGCTATTATTGTGCTTATTAGAATAAGTGTAGAGAAAATTATCACATACAAGGCAAATAAATTTTGTTTTAGTTCTTGAGTTAAAAAATATGATACATATAAGTATATGTATAAATATGTTACTTGGTATTATATAATTTAGATACTAAAATCTAAAACATTTTTCTATCACCCGACAATATGTTAGCTAATATTGGTTGCAATTAACATCAGTTTTCATTGTACTCACAAAGTGTCTATAATATGCACTTTTGAAATTTTAACTATATAATGGAATAAATAATCAAGTCACATAATCAGTCTGACTCATTGTGTATACTTATATGCAACTACAGTTATACACCACTTAAAGACAGGAAAATATTCTGAAAACTGCATCTTTAGTCAATTTTGTCATGGTTCAAACATTGTTACACAATCATAGATAGTATAGCCTACTACAATCCTAGGCTATATGGTATAGCACAGTTTTATAAGTAGTCCAAAATTGACCAGAATGTCCATATGTGACATATGATTGTTGTTTCTTATTCCAATAAAAACGATCACAAAATTTTAAACAAAATGATAAATTATTTCCTTAAATTTTTTTTCATAGAAATAGAAAATATACATTTCTCAAAATAACATGTCTATCTTACCAATTCATATTCTAGGAGCTATAAATCACATGTTCCCATACCAGTGTGTGAATGTCCTGGAAATGCCATTATACTAGAAACTGGAAATTGAATACTGTATCCAGTTCATGCGGGTCTATAACCTCAAAGGTCACCCTAATCTGTAGAATATCAAGTTTATCTGCAGAGAGTAGAACATCTTTCCTTCTCTCTCTCTCTCTCTCCCTCTCTCTCTCTCTCTCTCTCACACACACACACACACACACACACACACACAGCCGTACTTTATATGTGATGTTAAGTTTGAAATATTCTATGATTTCAAATATCAAAAATGCCTATTGAACCTAGTGGTCTGTCCAAGCAAATAATAAGTTTAAATATTTGTGTTCTCCATATTTATTTATCTTATTCATTTCATTCATTATTTCTGGCATGTTTCCATTTCATTAGAAGAAAAATTAAAAAGCTAGAAAGAAAAAAATCACAAGAAAACAGAACCTCTCTATTTACATATTTCTGAAATGATCTTACTAATTTGTTTCTTTATTCATTTAACAAATATATATTTCATAAGATATTTTGGCTTAAGAAGATTTTTTCCAACATTTAGCTAAAATAAAATCAAGTATTCTTAATTATTCATTAGAGAAAGGTGATTGTCTCCACTTGAACCAAGAACATTATTTCTAACTGAAACCTGAATTAAAATTGAGCTGACTATTTGAACTATTATGTTAAGAAATGGTATTATAAGGAGGCAGCTTGATTTCCCAAATTGCTTGGAATGTTTAAGGATTAAGCTTCAGATGTAAGCATGTTTCAGTATCACCCTTCAAAGTAATAGCTCGCCTGAGGAGGGCTGGTAATGAATGGCTTTGATAATTAGACTTTGTGTCAGTTGGGGAAAGCTGCTTAGCATAGTAAATCTATAGACATAATTGGCTCAGAGAAGAATATAGATATCTACAAAAATATTAGATAAAATTTATTGAATTTTTTTTAAAATCAAACTATTTTCCTTAGGGGAATTAATGGATATAAATAATGATGTCCTCAGTGATTAAGAAGGAGAGAGTACCAGGATTCATAATATGCATATGCTAAAACATTGAGTCTAGCACTTTGAATTATATTGATATATGTGTGTTGTTTACTGTTATCAGCAAGGAATACAGAATGGACTAGGATTAGAGATAAAATCCCATAATAGTTATAGAGATAAACTGAATTCCTTTGAAGTAGAGAGGTTAAAATGTGTTGATAGGTAGATAGATATAGATAGACGATAGATAGATTGATTGATAAATATACAGATATCTATAGTAGGTGATATTTCAGTGGTTCTATAATGATGATTAGCTTTCCAGTAAATGGAAACATATTAAAGTTTATCTTAAACAAAAAACTCAAGGATAAGTTAAAGATGACTATGTTAAATGAAGTTATAGTGAAAAATGACTTCAATATATAAAATATTTATTTTGGGCATTATTATGTAGGATTTTTTGTCAAGTTCATTCAACCATAATTTACATAAAGGAAAATTTACCCCACTTAAGTGAGCAGTTTAATGAATTTTAACAAATATGTGCCATTGTGAAACCACCATCCAGATGTAGAAGAAATCCACTATTCTAAAATGTTGCCTGTGTCCCTCTGAAGTCATTCTCATGCCCTTACCCCCAGCACCTGTCAACAGCTAATGTGCTGCCTATGATGTATAAATGGAATGATATATTTTATAGACATTTCTGTCTGGCTTTTTACTATCTACTTGTATTTTTCTCCCTTTTTCACTTCAAATGCTAATCTCCAATACAAAGATTAAGATATAGAAGAAATCACCTTGCCATCAGTCTTCTGATAAGGTCCTTGAGGGAAAAAAATATAATATTATACTTAGCAGGTAAATAGAATTAAATTAAAAAGTGAAAGACAATATAATCACTCTGCGAAATATATAGCAGTAGAACAATGACTAGAAATTAATTTAAACTTTGTAAATATTGAATCTGAATATATATATGGGAATAGAATACATACACTAAAGGACATCTGGAGGTGAATCACTCATGGTATATTAGAAAACAGCTAACAGGTATTGGTATTTGAAAGTTCTGGTGGGTTAACAAATGACCTCCAAGCCACACATTTGGAGAAGAAAATGAGGAACATCTGTTTCAGAGAAGATTTGTCAAAATAAAGTTTTATTTAGTTTTGAGTAGGAAAAAACAAGGAGAATGCTATACAAGAAGAGCAATTTTAAATTCCACATATAAGTGGAATCATATACTTGTCTTTCTCTGTTTGACTTACTGCATTAGTGCAATGCCTTCAAGGCCCATCCATTTTGTCACACATTTTCACATTTTATTAACTGACTAATTTTCCATTGTGTATTTATACCACATCTTCTTTATGCATTCACCCACTAACGAACACTTAGGTTGCTTTCATGTCTTAACTATTGTAAATAATGCTACTATAAATATGAGGGTACAAATATCTTTTACAGATAGTGTTTTTTGTTTACTTTGGATATATTCCTAGAGTTACAATGCTGAATCATATAATAGTTCTGTTTTCAATTTTTTGAGGATCTGTCATACCTTTTTCTATAAATTTACTATACAAATTTATAACCCAGCCAACAGTGCAAAGGGGTTTCTTCCTCCACATATATGACATAATTTGTCATCTCTTGCCATTATGATTATGGCCATTTTAACAGGCATTAGGTGATATCTCACAGTAGTTTTAACTTGCATTTCCGTAATGACTAGTGATGTTGGACATTTTTTTATTGTTAGCCTTTTGTACTTTTTTTTTTTTTTTAGGAAAAAAGTGTCTATTTTAAATTGGTTATTAATTTTTTTGCTATTGAATTATATTAGTTTTTTGTGTAGTTTGGATATTAACTTCTTATCATACATATGGTTTGCACATGTTTTCTTCTTTTATAGGTTGTCTTTTAATTTTGTTGATACTTTCCTTTGTTGTACAGAGCTTTTTAGTTTGATGTAGTCTCATTTGTTTATTTTTTATTCTTTTGCTTGTGCTTTAGGTATCATACCCTCCCCGAAATCAATAGCAAGACCCATGTCAGAAAGCTGTATTTTTGTCTTCTTCTAGTAGTTTAATGGTTCAAGTCTTATATTTATGTCTTTAGTCCATTTTGAGATTTTAGTGATTGGTGTAAATCAGAGAACCGTTTTTATTATTTTACATGTGAATATCCAATTATCCCAACACCACTTATAAAGAGACTTTTATTGTTTTTGATGCTGTTGTAAATGGAATCAGTTTCTTTAATTTTCAGAAAATCTGTTTTTAGTAAATAAAATGCTTCTGATATCTGTATATTAATATTGTATCCTACAACTTTATCAAATTCATTTATTAGTTCTAACAGATTTTTTGTTGTTGTTTGAGTCTTTAAGATTTTCTACGTATAAAATTATGTCATCTGTAAATAGAGACATCTTTACTTTTTCTTTCCATTTCCGATACTGTTTATTTATTTTTCTTCCTTGATTGCTCTAGTTAGATTGTCCAATAGTATGTTCAATATGAGTTGTGAGAGTGGGCACTTTGGTCTTTTATCTTGGTCTTAGAGAAAAAGCTTTCAACCTTTCATCTTTGAGTATGATGTTAGCTGTGGGCTTGTCAAAAAAGACCTTAATTATGTTGAGATATGTTCATTGTATGCCTAATACTTCTGGGTTTTTATCATGAATGAATGTTGAACTTTGTCAAATGCTTTTTCGGTATCTATTGAGATGATTATATAATCATTTTCTTCCATTCTATTAATATGATGTGTTACACTGATGAACCATTCTTGTATCTTAAGGATAAATCCCACTTTATCATGGTGAATAATCCTTTCAATATGCTGCTTAATTCAGCCTGCCAATAGTTTATTCAGAAATTTTACATCTTTATTCATCAGGTATATTGCACTGTAGTTTTTTGTTTGTTTGTTTGTTTGTTTGTTTGTTTGTTTACTCCCTAGTAGTGTCCATTTTTTGTTTTGATCTCTTAAAATGAGTTTGGGAGTATTTCTTTCCCTTTAATTTTATGAAAAAGTTTGAGAGGGCTTAGTGTTATTTCTTCTTTAAATGTTTGGTAAAAATTCACCCATGAGGCTATCTGGTCTTGTGCTTTTCTTCACTGGGAGATTTTCAATTACCAATTGAATCTTTTTACTAGTAATTTGTCTATTCAGATTTTCTATTTCTTCCTGATCGAGTCTTAGTAAGTTGTATGTTTCTGAGAATTCTTCTCTTTTTCTAGGTAGTCCAATTTTTTGGCATAGAGATATTCATAGAAGCTTCTTATTATCATTTATATTTCTGTGATATTAGTAATAATGCCTCAGTTTTTTATACTTATGTTGATTTCAGTCCTTTCTCTTATTTCTTTGGGTAGTCTAGCTAAGAGTTTGTCAATTTTGTTTACTTTTTAAAAGAAACTACTTTTAGTTTGGTTAATCTTTTCTATTGTTTGTCATTGTTTATTTCATTTATTTCTGCTATGATTTTTATTATTTCACTTTTTCTGCTAGCTTTGGTCTGTTTGTTCTTTTTCTAGTTTCTTAATGCACAATTAGGTTGTTTATCTGGGGGTTATTCTTGCTTCTTAATGTAAGTGTTCATTGCTTTGAATTTTTTCTTTGAACTGCTTTTGCTGTATTTCATATGTTCTGATATGTTTGATGTGTGCCCATTTTCTTTTGTCTTTATTTTTTATTTTTTTAAAGATGCATTGGTTGCTTAGGAGATTGTTGTTTAATTTCCATGTTCATGAATTTCTAGTTTTCCTCTTGTCATTGATATCTAAGTTCATACCATTGTGGTCAGAAAAAATACTTGATATGATTTTAATCTTCTTAAGTTTGCTGACTTGTTTTATGTCCTAATAGACAGTGTATCCTCTAAAAATGTTCCATGTGTACTTAAGAACAATGTGTTTTCTGCAACTACTGGATAGAATATTCTTTATATATCTGTTAGGTCCATTTGACATATAGTGTTGTCTACTGATTTTTTTTTTTATTCTCTTTCTGGATAATCTAACCATTGTTGAGAACAGAGTATTAAAGTCACTAACTATTACAGTATTACTATTTAGTTCTCCTCTTAGACCTGTTAGTTTTTGCATTATATATGTAAGGCACATAAAAATTTAGAATTGTCATATCTTCTGGATGGATTAATATTTTTATCATTATATAATGATCTTTGTTGTCTTTTTTTATCATTTTCAATTTTATTTTGTCTGACGTATACTTAGTCATGCTTTTTTTTTTCTTTCTTTCTTTTTTTTTTTTGGTTGCTGTTGCTATTTGTTGAAATGTCTTTTCTCATTTCTTCACTTTCAGTCTACATGTGTCTTTAAGGTTAAAGTAAGTCTCTGGTAGGCCACATACCAAAGATCTTTTTTTCCCTCCATTCAACAGTTCTGTCTTGATTAGAAAATTTGATCCATTTACATTTAAAATAATTATTGATAAGTAAAGTCTTATTATTGTCAGTTTGTAAATTGTTTTCTAGCTATTTTATAGAGCCATTGTCCCTGGTTTCTTATCTTGCTATCTTTGTTCCTGTTTTGATGTCTTTTGGTATCAGCATGCTTTGACTTTTTTTATCATGTTCTTGGGTATAATTGCTACAGGTTTTCCTCTTGTGGTTATCACAAGGCTTAAATAAAATATCTTAAAATCCTCATACCCTATTTTAAGCTGATAACAAATTAATTTTAACAAAATTTCTTAACTTTACACTTGTACTTCTTCTCACATTTTAGGTTAGTGCTTCAGTTTATATATTTTTATACTCTGTATCTAATAATAGCTTATGGTAGTTTGGGTTACTTTTACTATATTTATATTTTAAACTTTTAAACTAGAGTTGTAAATTAAACTACATCAAGACCAAAGTACATAATCTAAATTTGACTGTATATTTGTCATTACCAGTGAGTTTTACATTATCTTTTTTGTTTTTTATTATGTTAATTGGCATCCTTTTACTTCCACTTAAAGGACCCCATTTAGCATTTCTTGTAAGATATAATTATTTTCAGGCATTCTGCCTCTGCGGTATTACATGAAATATTTTTAATTGGAAAAAATATGATCAACTTGAAAAATGTTTTTTAGCAATCAATGTACAATATTGTCATGTATATAAATATAATCCCATAAAATATGTATTAAAATAGAAGTATCAAGTGTCCTTAATTTTTTATAATGTTAAAATGATGCTATGTGTATTTCTGAAGTATCATTATGATAAAAAGTTATCCTTATATTTACTTATAACTCTGATTTAGTTATTTTTTATAGATGTACAGTTATTTTCACATCACCAATCATTATCTTACAAAATAAAAATTTGCATCAATGTCTTCCTTCATCTTGAAAAATGGTCATATATGGTAGCAGTACTCTGGAGAATATTTACCTTACATTTTTCACAATTAACACAGTGAGCTTCATCAATATGGACTTGTATATTAGACATTAATTTTGTTCATTATTCGCCAGTTTTTAAATAAAAGACTATGGCAACTAAACAAAGTGTATAAAACAATGTGATAGAAAAAAAAGTCCCAAAGGACAAAGTGATTGTTTCTATTTAGCTTGCATTTCAACTAAAAATAGTGTTATGTTCTTTGAGAAGTTATAGATCATGTTTAGAATCTAAAATCAGAAAGCAAGGATAATAATCTCGACTATGAGTCATATTGTTTGGGTTACCTAGAACAGATTTTTATCTTTTCTACTCCATAGCTTTCTCATTAATAACATCATTATAGCAGTTGGTGTCTCCCATGGTGGGAAAATGAACTAAGATAAATAGCATAAAACACAAATGCATAGCCACAATATATATATGACATACATTTACTCAAATATATGTGATATGTCAGAGTTTAGCGATAGTCATTATATAAAAAAAAAAGTTAAAATATCTAGTTAACAATATAAACTTCTTCTGGCCCACCAACTGATTTCCTGGGTAATCTCAGTAGGAGCCTAGTTTCCTCTTTCAGCAGCAAATTTTTTTCTCTTAGGCATGATTTCCAAAAGCTTAAAACAAGGCAGGAAAACTCCTAGAGATACACTATATGTTATTTTTGTCCTGTACATTTTGGGACCCATTTTTTTTCAACATTAATTATAAAATTTAATTTATAAAACAGCTATCTGATCTCTGCTGTTCAAGCCATCTGTGGACATATTATACATTTTTTTTTTTTTTTTTTTTTTTTTTTACAAAAGAGAGCTATAACTTAAAATTAAGCAGATTTTGTGAATTTGGTATTTAGAGATGGAAATATCTACTGGGACACTGTAACAGTGAGATTAAAAATCACCAGGCATACCTTTTAACATATGTGGTTATCTCTTCTATAAAAGAATAAATGAACCATGAGTTGACTTCTGGGTGTATGACTACCCTAAAACAACAACAACAACAGCAACAACAACAACAAAATTTTGATAATTCTCTAGCTCGCATTTAAGAATAAACATTGCACTTACTATATAAATTGTGTACTAAACTTTTAACATTTAAGCCATATATTTGCCTTCATGCTATTGGAGCTTCACTAAGGCGAGAACTGTTACAGTGTAGCAATCATTACAAGACCCCTGAGGACATTCAGTACATGTCTGATGAGAACCTGATAAAAGAAGGTATCCTGACACAGAAAAGAAAGAACTCCAATGGTTTTATCCAGAGTCAATTGAAAATTTTATTTTATACATTAGAAAATTTTTAAATATTTAGATTTTTATGACTATTAGAGTAAAAGAGACAATAAGTAACTGTAGATCTGAATGGATATAAGTAAACTCAGCCTGATATGTTTAAAATCATTTGATCTTTATATTTTATGAACTTTAGCTTATAAATATGTATAATATAGTAATGAGTTAGCTTTAAAGTTTACTACACATCATATTTTTCATAAGGAGAAAAATGTTGAGTTCTTCGAAAAGGAAATTTCTAATAACTTTTTGGAAAGTGTCCAGGCTTCTTCAACCACTTTCTATATAGAAACAGTATTGTTCTGACCTCAAAAGCAAGGGAAATAAAAACAAAAATAAAAAATGCAACTATATTAAACTAAAAAGATTCTGCATAGCAAAAACAAAAACAAACAAAATACATCAACAAAAGAAAGAGGCAACCAACTAATGGGAGAAGATATTGGCAAACAAGACCTCCAATAAAAGGCTATTGTACAAAATATACAAAGAACTCATACAACTCAACAACAATGAAAAAAACAATTCAATTAAAAAAATGAGCAGAGGTTCTAAAGAGACACTTCTTCTAAGAAAACATACAAAGGTCCAGCAGACATATGAAAAGATGCTCAACTTCACTAGCTATTTGAGAAATTCAAATCAAAACCACAATGAAATACTACCTTACACTTGTTAGAATGGCTTTCATCAACAGGACAAGTGATAATAAGTGTTGGAGAGGTTGTGGGGAAAATGGAACCCTCACACACTGCTGGTGGGAATATAAATTGATACAGCCACTATGGAAAACATTATGGAGGTTTCTCAAAAACTTAATAGAACTGCCATATGCCTCATTGGTCCCTTTTCTGGATATCTACCCCCAAAATCTAAAACAATTACCTTAAAAAATATATGTACCCCTCTCTTCATTGCAGCATTATACACAGTGGCCAAGACATGGAAACAACCAAAGTTTTCTTCAATAGATGATTAGACAAAGAAGATGAAGTGCTACCATTTGTTATAATATGATTGGATCTTGAGTTTATTATACTAAGCAAAATAAGTCATGTAGGAAAATTTAACCATATAACTTCATTCTTATGTGGGATATAAAGCTGAAAGCAACAAATAATTAAGGTAAACAAACAAAAATTTATAGACACACACAACAGTTTACTGGTTAACAAAAGGAAAAGGAGAAACAGGGAAGGTATATAAGGGTAAAGGGTATCAAATACATGGTGACAGAAGGAAATTAGACTTTGGGTGGTGAACACACAATGTAACATACATACGATGTAGTACTGAATTGAACACTTGAAATCTATGCAATTTTATTAACCAATATCACCTTAATGAATTTAATTTTAAAAAAGGAGAAAACATAAACCACAAAAAAAATAGAAACAACATTATCAAATCTAGGGTCCAATCACACATAAGACAAAGTAAATAATAATCATATTTTATATTTTTAATTATATTTGATGCACAACTAAGAAATCTGTGTTGGGTTTTAGGCAATGACCAGTTAATAGAAAGTTGTAAATATAAAATGTTTTAGAAAAGTAAGTTTTATATTATCTTTAAAACTCCTTCTTTGGACACATAAAACTAATATATGTTCTTTTGCACTCTATACTACATTTAAAAATATTTAACTAAGAGTTTTCTCATATATTTTAGATTATCAAATTGTTTGCAAGTAAGTAAGTAAGTATTTTAGAGGTCTACGAAGAATTTTTATCCATTTGTCACTTCTGATAAAAAAATTCAACAAGTAAATGCTTTCTAAAAAATGACTTGCTTCCTTCAAGTAAACGTTAGTCAGTTAGTTAGAGCGCTACCTTTTCCTGTTTTGAAAAAAACTTACTGCTTTCCCTTGGAGATTTGAATGTGTTAGCACAAGACAAAATAGATTTCAATAGTAAGAAAGTAGAACTGTAGAAATGTGTGCCTACCTTCTATTGATAGAAGAATACAAAAGACAGATAGTTTAGACAGAGAGTAGTTTAGAACCACAAAGTACACAGTCACATCTGTCTGAGCCCATGCATTTAGAATGTTTGTGACTAACTAAACATTAAATGTGTTTTATGATTAAAGAGAGATTGAATGACTGCTTGAAATTGTAGAATTAAACATTTATTGAAATATTCTAAATACATTTTTTTAAATCAGTAAATACTGGGCCCAAGGTAATGTTCTGGAAAAACTAGTAGTGAGGAGATAGATATAAAAAGATAAAATGCATCGTACACATATTTGATGAACTTATATTAAATTTGTTACAATATATCATATCTAAGTAAAATTTAAGTTCCATAGAGACAATGATCTCTATTTAATTTGTTGACTGATGTTTTCTAAATACTTAGTGCCTGGCACACAGCAATAAATAACAGTTGAATAAATAAATAAAATATACAGAAAAAGACATTACTTTAAACTACTACAATGTTTCTATGGAAACAATAATTAATGTGAGCTAAAAAGATTTGAAAAAGAGCCATAGAACAATGAGATATTAATTGGATCATAAAAGGTAGGTAGATGGGATGAAGAGTTCATTCAAACTTAATAGTTGAAGCAACTTGTTTAAAAAATATGGTGAACTGTGACAAAATCATACTTAACGAAGTGAATTATTCTTTAGATGGTAAGGAGAAAATAGATTTTAAAGGCTAGGTTGAAGTGGAATTTAAAAAAAAAAAGATTCTTGAGGGAAGACTATATCTTTCAATCTCTGGGCATTCAGAAGCCTCTGAAAACTTTGGAATGTAGCAGGGCCAAGAAAATCAAGAATGGAGAGATCAGATTCTACTGCTCACTGCCCTACTGATTCTTCTAACCTCTTAATGCAAGCTGGCTTTCTGTTGGCTGAGATACACAGGTATGTGTCTGGATAACATGTCTAAAAGTCTATATCAATCTGGTTTGAAAAACTTCAAAATTCACAGGATTTCTCAATTAAACCCAGGGTGTCATGCTGCCAATTCTGGAACCAGGCAAATAAGTTGAAGTGATGGCAGCGAATTGTTATGGATTGGTGTGTAATAGCATTAGTGAATTCCAGAGGATCCAGTAATTAGTGAGGTATGAAACAATCCAGCAATAAGTTCAAGTGGTTTTAGATTAAAAAAAAAAAAAAAAAAAAAAAGAATGAAAACACACAGTAAGCCAATGAGATTTAAGATGCTTGGGAGAACTGAAGCTCTTCCCTTGATTAGGTTTAACTACCCCTGTAGAAAGAAGATGAACGAATCCGTATATATTGGGAATGTGATGGAAGCTAGAAAAGACCTGAATTATTCACAGTTTTAGCCATAGCTTCTCGATAGAACTTTCTGTGATGATGGAAATCATCTATATCTGTACTGTTCTAAGTGGCATCCACTAGCCACAAATGGTTGTTTACTACTTGAAATGTATTTAGTATAACTGAAGAACTAAGTTTAAAATTTTATGTGAAATGAATTTATTTAAACTTAAATAGTCCAGTTGCTAGTGACTATCATTTTGTATGGCACAAATCTGAACACTTTTCCTAAATAAAAAAGGAGTTAAACTTTGGACATTTTTATACATGGCTATCAGTCAGGAAAGGTGAAGTAATGCTACAGTAATAATAATAATAATATTTTCAAACCTCTATAATCCCACCAGTTTATAGCAAACATTTATATTTCTTTTTCCAATTAAATTTATTAAAGTGACATTGGTTAATAAAATTATATAGGCTTCAAGTGTACAATTCAATAATATGTCATTTGTATATTGCATTGCATGTTCACCATCCAAAGTTAAGTTTCCTTCTGTCACCTTGTATTCAACTTCCTTTGCTCTTATTTTTCCTTCTGGTAACCAATGAATTGTTTTCAGTGTCCATGAGTCTCTGTTTGTTTTGTTTATGTGTTGCTTTCAGTATCCCACATTTGAGTGAAATTACGTGCTTCTCAACTTTTTCTCTCTGATTTATTTTGCTCAGCATGATAATCTCAGGATACACCCATATTGTTGCAAATGGCAGTATTTAATTTTGTCTTATGGCTGAGTAATATTTCATTGTATATATGTGCCACATCTTTATCTGATCATCTATTGAAGGACACTTTGGTTGTTTCCATATCTTGGCGACCATGAATAATGCTGTAATGAACATCAGGGTGCAAATATCTTTGCAGGTAAATGTTTTCAAATTTGCAGGGGTAGGTATCCAGAAAAAGGACTGCTGGGTCAAATGGTAATTTATTCTTAATTTTTGAGAAAACGTTATGCTGTTTTTCATAGTGGCTGTATCAATTTACATTCCCATCAGCAGTGTGTGAGAGTTTCATTTTCCCACAACCTCTCCAACACTTACTATTACTTGTCCTTTTGATAAAAGCCATTCTAACAGGTGTGAGGTGGTATTTCATTATGGTTTTGATTTGAATTTTCCAAATACCTAGTGAAGTTGAGCATATGTATATTGGCCATTTGTATGTCTTCTTGGGAGAGGTGTCTGTACAGGGTCTCAACCCATTTTTTAATTGAATTGTTTGCTTTTTCAGTGTTGAGTTGTATGAGTTCTTTGTGTATTTGTATATTTGGATATTAGCTTCTTATTGGAGGCATTGTTTGCAAGTATCTTCTTATTTTTTATTTATATTTATTTATTTCAAGCTGAGACTTGGGCCACTGAGTGAACTCTGTCTGTAACATTGTCAGTTGTCTTTGTGGAGTAAAATGAAAGCTTGTAAAATCACACATTTTACTGGTGATTAAGCCCTCTGATTACTACTAACACACATCACTTCTGCTCATAAATAGATGATAGAGACAGAGAGAGAGAGAGAGAAAGATAATACATAGTTAGACAGATCTCAACATCAAATATACAATTCATTTTCTGCTAGTCAAGCACATGACCACTGTTGAGTCCACAGAGCAGGAATGTATAATCTCCCTCAGAGTGCAATGAATATAAGAGAACAACAATGCAATCTATCACAGTGGCCTCTAAGCCCATAGAAAGAGTTATTTGTTGAATTAATAAGTATTTGCTAGAAAGTACTGTGTGTCTTGACTGGAACTTGATTTTGTGAACCCATCTACTGTAAATACAGATATAGAAATTAAGTATAATAAATTAGTGTGTTGTAGTCTTTTCCAGTGCCATTATTTTTTCAGTTCTTTACATCACCACATTTCTTTCATTCTTTATTTTTTAGTTTAAATATCACCTTCTCAGAAGTGCACAAGCCCTAGTTTAAATAAGTGAACTTTGACATTTGGGGAGTAATATAGGTGACCATCCAAAAAGCTTAGGAGATTAAAATAAATACAGTGCATAGCACCTACATTTGAGGACCTTATATTACATTCTCTAAAATGTATTAAATCTCACTAAAATATAAGTTCCACAGAGACAGCGATTTTTATCTCATTTGTTGATTGATATTTTCTAAGTACCTAGGTCAATGTTGGACATAAAGCAGTTCCCTAAGAAATAATTGTTGAATAAATGAATGGAATATAAAGGAAAGGAAAGTACATGAAACTACTATGATGTTTCTTGGGAAGTAATCATCCAATAATCATGAAAAATCTTTAACATTAATTATTTTTATATAATATAAAAAAGATTAATGCATGGACATTTAAGAGTGATTGAGAGACATTATTTTCCTACCACAATGATTTAAAAGATTTGTTACTCTTATGAAGACATATACTTTATCTGCATAAATCTGATTTTGATTTATCAACAAATCAGTTTGGCATTGTGTTAGACTTTGCCTTAAATGTTTTTACAAATATTACATATATGTGATAATGTAGTTAGATATTAAAAAAAGTAAGTGAAGGTGATTTAGTATAGTGTAAAACAAATTATTAAGGAAAATGTATACTTGGTTTTATTCTGAAATTAGGTGATATCTTTTATGTGCACATAAAAAATTAGCTTTAATTATTTAAAAAAATAATATATTTTTACTAAAAATTGAGAGGGAAAGATAGAAAAAAGAAAGAAAATGCCAACCATGCAATATATTTTGTTGGATCTACGGAACTGGCTACTCTAAAGACAATGCTTTGAAATGTTCATGTTGACCTTTAAAATGAATAGGATTTTCATAGAGCTGGTCAGTTTTTTGACAATGTTTCATAAGTGTATTTTTAATTATAAGGCATTCACTTTCTAGAGTATTAACTAAATATTTTTGTTTCATATTTTTACCATTCATTTTTGTATGCCAATTTGTTTTTCTTAATTTCTTTAAACACTTCAAGTATATATTTTTTGTCTATCCACAATTTAATTATTAAAGGAATAGATTTTAAAAATAAAATATTTTTTTATGTGAGCCTTTTTAACTCCATTTTTCATAAAGGCAATCTATATATTACACTCTCTTTGATCAACAACCCTCCCCCAGTAAGCTCTGTAGAAAAAGGTGTAAATGCTCATGCTTCACAGTCTAATTTTTGCTCAAAAGCATGAACATTTCAAAACTGGTGTTTTCCAGAACTAACTCATTATTTGATATTTTTTTCTCATGACCTTTGGAAAAATAAATAATATCAGAAATCCTGAACAATCATGTAATGCACATCCCCAGATAAACAAAGACATTTATAGTGCATCCATACCATCTCTGGAATTGGGTTATTGTCCTTGGGGCTGGACTATTACCAGTACATACCATATATTCTTTCCTTAATCCTGAAACAGACTATGAATCATGTAGTTGTTTTTACTGTTGCTTGCTCTCTGATTTGGGTGACAACTTAATATCCTACAATAGTATTTAACTAAAAAATAGTGTACATGACTGGTCATAGGTAGTAAAGAAAACCCTTGTACTTTCTCATTGTTACAAAAAAAATTTTTTGGCACAATTTGGGATTGAAACAAATACTCAAACACAGAAAATTAGGCCTTGCTGAAAAGTGTGTAGAAAATCAAATTGAAAGAACTTTTCTTTACCCTAATCTGCTAGACAGGTCTGAGGGCAGGATACTTACTATATCCATGTCTGGTGGCAGTTTTAATTTTCTTCTTAGTTTGATTGCAAAAGTACCAGAGACCCATATAACACTTCTCATCTTTAGGAGTCACTTATCATAGTGGTTCTTAGTCTATGGTTTCCATTTTAATAATAATCACAACATATTTGTTATCTACCTTATTTGAATAACATCACTAAATACTACATAAACAATTCTGTTTGCTCAAAAACTCATTTGAAATTTTAAAAGACATTTTAATATTATGAACGTTTTTTACTTCACCATTAACACACACACACACACACACACACACACACACACAATGATTTGTGATTACAGCAGTGAGATCAAAGAAACCATTAGGTTCTTAGAGGCAGCTCATCTAATCTTTAGTCACAGACTGGTGTTTAAAAGCTTTTCTCTCTTAGAAAGGCCTAGATCAATACTTATCATATTTATCTGCCTGCTGCTACTGTATTTTAAACCTTCATTTGTCTCTGACTGATACATTGCAATAACTCACCAATGGCTTCCTTACCTGCATTCTTTCCCCATTAGGAGCTAGTTTTCACATTGCCACTAGAGTTAACTTCCTAAAAAATACTGGATCACGTCACCTCCTTTACATTCTCAAATAATTCTTGTTGACAAAATAATAAATTTCATACCCCTTAATAGGTAATGAAATCTTCTGAAGTTCTAGATTATTTTCAACTTGAAATTTCATTGTCCTCTAACAGACTGCATAAGTCTCTGTTAATTCTGTTCCCATCTTATTAACAACTCCCATTTATAATCATATACCAATTAAATACCCTCTCGCTTCATTCACTGAAGAGATAACTACTTTATGTGAACTGATAGGGCGTTTTCTCATACTTCTTTCTAATATTTATTTCAGCAACCTACAATCAACTTAAATTTTTCTACCTCTTCCCTATATATTAAGCTCTACAAATAGAGTAAACACTTTCTTCATTTATAATAGGTACTCAATACTTGATGCTGGGTAAAACATGAAGTTGTATGGGCCTCCTAGACAAACAAGACATGAATCAACCTGAAGGTTTAAGATTCAATGTATTCAGTGTTGGGCATAAAACAGAGAAATAACTGAAAAATACTATGTGTCCTAATAAAAATGTTTTAAAAGAGTATATGTTCAATGAGGGTAAAAATGTTTTACTCACTAATATATCATCAGTAGTTAGGAGAGTACCTGGTATGTAACAGATGCTTTAAAATATGTGTAGAAATCATACATGTTTTTCCATTGCTGTTTGGGAAATCTGATATGCCACAGGCTAATTAATCTTGTTAAGGATATTAAAGATCTAGAATGATAGCAAGATTATTACTCCGAGGGACAATATTCAGTTTTTCATAATAAAAAGTTGATGAGATGGTTAACCATAGAAGTATAGTGCTGTCTATTATTGGAATTTTATGGGGCAAAGCTAGTTTATGCTCGGAGATTGCTGGGTAATCAGTAATGAATAATGATACTGACAACTCTACATTAGAATGTCAAGTTAGCAGAGATGGAATAATGCCTAGTAATATTCCTTTACATTTCTTAAAGATGGTTGACATTGAGAAATTCAATTGTTGATAAGAAAGACTAGAGGAAAAAAAGAGAAAGAAGTTCATAATTATCTGTTTGTGAATGCCCCTAATTTGAATTGAAAGAGTAAAAATGTTATTATAGATATAGAAGAATGATGTGAAAGAGTGCTGGAGATATTTGGGAATAAAATCTTCGTGTGTGTGTGTGTGTGTGTGTGTGTGTGTGTGTGTGTGTGTGTGATGTACATATGTGCATATGAGTGGGTATGTGTGGTAGGTTTGTGTCTCTGGTAGGGAGTATGTGTTTGTGTGTGTGAATTAGTATACATTTGACTGAATAATATGCATTTGGCTAAATATAATAGAAATATTAAATGGCTTAAAATAACAAAATGTGTTTAGCTGAAGAACAAACTACTTAATATAGATGCCTCCGGGGTTGAAAATTGAGTCTTCATGGAAAACTCATATTTATGTCATTGTTTTCATTCTGCCTTTGGACTGTAACAGTTCAGTTGTCCTCATGTTCATAAGATAGTAAACCTGTGTCATATGCTGATACTTCAATTGACAAAGTTTCTGTTACAAGGAATAAATGAGCAACCAACAATGATGTTACATCTTTTTAGTTACAGATTCTTAAAAATTGGTTTTTATATTCCTGATCTTTTTTTTCCTACTTATACAGAAATTTTAAATTTCCAATAGCACATGTTAATGTCAGTTTTCAAATGTGCACAACTAGTTCAATCAACAATACAATGCAATACTAATTATCATTATAAGTGTATATTTAGAGCTATTTCCAGATTTCTATCTGTTTTTCATCCAAAACTTCACTCTATCAAATAAACAAATTAGTTTATCATAAAAAGGAGTATTTTTTATTATTATTATGGTTAGATTGCTAACAAAAAAAACACAAAAAAGTACAGGTGTTTCTACTGAAATACCATAAATGCGCTCCTGAAAAACCTTATATCCTACAAAAACCTACTCTAAAAATATCAAGTTTATAGGAAAAAGTAAAGCTAGAAGCAGAATAATCAAAATCTAAGCAGCCTTATAACTTTGGTATATATATATATATATATATATATATATATATATATATATATATATATACTCAATTCACGTTACTGGAGCATGAAGTATAGCTAGCAGTGCAAACTATATTCAAATAAGCCAGTTATGTTTCAAATGGCTAACTCAGGTACAAGTTGGTAATGCATTTTTGAAAAGCAACTGCTTCTTTAGGTTCAAAAGAAATTCAATATATCCAATACATGTTTTAGTGTTATAACTATATGAAGATACCACAGCACTTGATCTCAAAAATCCTGGGGCCTCCTCATGAAATACATAGGGCGAATTATTCCATTCTTCCTATTCATTCATCTACTGCTAGAAACTTGGCATAGGAAGTGGACTCTAGCAGTAACAGTTTAAAACAATTAAGCAGTAAAAATAGTGCAATATATAAGACAAAACTTGCACAATTGTTAAGCTAGGTTGCATATTTGATTCCAAACATCCTAAAAACCCAAAGGAAGGAGGAAGGGAGTTATGGGATTCTCAGTGCTTGTTAAGTCAAACCGGACCAGTTGCTCAGGAGAAATACAGCCTTTCTTCTTAGAAGTCTTGATATAGAGAATACAGTGTGGTGTACACAATAATATATTTAAAAACAAAAACAGATTTTTTTTTTACAGTTATTGTCATGGACACAGAGGTGAAGCATAAAAGTTTCTACTAATTAAAGTAATTTAAGGCAACAACAATAAATTATATGCTAATGGCTGGTCTGGTCCAGGCAAAAAAAAAAAAAAGTTTAGTTGAATGCTGGTTAGAGATTAAAAGATAAATTATATATTTAATCATCTAATGAACCAAAGAGTAGTTGAATCTTTACTGTTAAAATTTTTGTTTCAGACAGAATTTGTGCATAGCTTTGAAGGTAAAACAGAATTTCCCTCAGAGTAGTATAGATAAGGAATCACTGGTGCTTGTAAGGGAACATATTTTCAGAGAGGGTTATGTTTGAGTGGCATGGGAGCTTTAGGGTCTTTGGAATTAATCTATGCTAATGAACTCAGGACCAAACCTATTCTCTATTAATATATACATATTTATAAATTTAAAATTTCATTATCAAACAATTTCTCAACAATGACTTAGTTACAAAGTTCAATTCCCATCTTTACAGCATTTCAACTGTACAAGGCCATGTGTTTGTGTGTGTATCTTAAAGAGTGAATATATAAAAAAGTTAAAAATTTGTTCATATATGAAAACTAGTAATTAGGTTTTTAAAATAATGAGGTTTGTATTTCTTTTATCTACAACTTTTTTTACTGTATCTATATTATTCACCATATCTATATTTTCCACTGCCTATATTCATATATAAGTGTATGTATTCAAAATCAAACTCTACTTTTTATTCTATAATTAGTTATTATTAAAACAGCCAATTTTATTAGCAACTTGTTAAAAATTAGTTTAGTTGAATTCAGCTGATTTTATTTTTACTTTTTAGATCATTTAAGTCTTTAAAGATTAAGATTTGATTTGTGACATCCAGTCATCTATTTAAAGAGTTAGGAGTCATCTTGTACTACAAATGTTATTAAATATCAAGGAAACAAATATTTATTTTACCTATGGTGCCTTACCATATTATCATTACAATGTCCTAGAAATAAGTATTCCAATTTTATATATGAGAAAGATGGTTTAGATGGACAATGGTATAGAGCTTGAACTTTAGACAGATTTTGGGTTAAATTTGAACACTCTTATTTACAAGTTTAGTAACCTGGAACGAATCACCTAAACATTCTCACCCCTAATAAAACAACACTTGCTTCATAGGGTTCTTGGATGATAAACAACACATAAAAGAAGTTAAAGATGTTAACAGAGTTTTTGGCACAGAGCAATGACTAGAAGTATATAAGCTATTGTTTTTATTACTAATATTTTTTGTTATTTTATTGTTATTTTATGAACATTATTAACATTATTACTATCAGAGATAGTAATAGATTTTCTACAAAAATCACTGTATTATGAAAAATTAAATCAGATTTTAATTTCACACCTTTCTGTCAAAAACTGAGCTTTAATTTCATGTCTCTACCTAAAATATATGTTTCACTATGTTTCAATGCTTTAAAAAGAGCATGTCTCCTAACGCAGTGCTTCTAACATTTTCAAGGGCAAACAAATCTCCTGGAAGTTTCATTGCGCTATAGAGTCTCATATCTTATGTCCATGGGGAGACCTGAGAGTTGCATTTCAGAAAACTTCAGGAGGTGCCAGTGCCTCTGATGCTCAAAGCAAAAATTGAGTAGCAAGGAGATATAGGACATCTTAAGATCCATGGTCACACAAAGATTGAAATAGCTCCTAGCTCTTCTGGCCTTGAATGGAACCCTTCCCAGAGAAGATCACTACCTTCAAGCCCTCAGGCTCAAAGTAATCCATAATTTTATGAAGGAAGCATACATTTCATACTTTTATTTCATGACTAGAAAGAATCGGATTTGGAAATAATTCTCTGCCTTTAGTTGTGTGTGTGTGTGTGTGTGTGTGTGTGTGTGTGTGTGTGTGTGTGTGTTTTCTTTTCTCAGAGAATAAAGTTAGGATCTCACCTTCCTATCTTAATAGCTACTTATTATGCTTCCAAATATCAGAAATGTTTTTTTCTGCCTGCATCGATTTTAAGTGTATATACATTGTTGTGTGTAGATCTACTTCACAGATTTAAAAAGTACTCTCTGGAATATATATCTTACTTATTTCTCTAGCCCTCTTATTCTCTCAGAAATCTATGTTTTGCTCTAAATCTGGTAGTTTTTTTCTCTCTAGGTAGATAAGGGTAAATAGGGACAAATACATGATGATGGAAGGAAATTCAGCTTGGAATGGTGAACACACAATGCAATATACACATGATGTATTACTATTATTAGATTGTGCATTTGAAACCTATATAATTTTATTAACCAATGTTACTGCAATAAATTTAATTTAAAAAATTTTAAAGTAAATAAAATCAATTATCTTAGAAATGCTTAGAGTTTTGAATTGACAATTTATCTTCACTTTCATATAAATCTCATTCATATATGCCAATTCACACAGAGTAGGCTTGAAACCCACTATTTCTAGTTGAGTACAAAACAGCTTGATGATGTGCAGTAACTGCTATGGTCTGAATGTTTGTGCCCCCCAAATTTTGTATGTTGAAATCCAGTTCTCAAAGTTGATAGTATTAGGCAGAGCCTTATATTGGGATTAGAGCTCTTATAAAAGAGACCCCACTGTGGTAGCTTGCCCCTTTCACCACATAAGGACACAGTGAGAAGAGAGCTGTCAATAAGGAAGCAGATCTTCGGCAGACTTCAAATCTACCAGCACCATGATCTTGGACTTCCCAGCCTCCAGAACTGTTAGAAATAAATTTCTGCTTATAAGCCACTCAGTTAATGGTATTTTGTTATAGCAACCAAATGGACTAAAACAAAAAGAAAGTAATTTTTTACTACACCACAAAGATATTGTTAACAACTATAGGCATTTGAATAGGTATTTTGATGTAGTGTGTTTTTTCCTGTTTTTCTTTATTCTTCCTGTTTATTTAAACCTAGAATACAATTATACTAATAAAAATACTAATAGAAAAAGAATGCTATCTAAATGTATCTTCTTTAACTTCTTATTCTATTCTCTCTGAGAATGTTACAGAATGATTCTCTGAAAATTTTATTCTCAAACTTTTAGATAGCTTTTCTTTACATTCACTGAGGAGTACTAGCACTTCTATCATTCTTTCATGTCCATCAGTCATCTAAACTAATATGAACCTTTAAATACCAGTTTTGAGAAAAGAATACTTCACATTTGGGGAGATAATCTTATAATGTAATTTAAATAAAGGTTTGCAGAATGTGTGTGTGTGTGTGTGTGTGTGTGTGTGTTTGTATTTCAACAATTATTTATTGATTACATAAGGATATATAGTATCCTTGATAGCACGAATAGTTCCTTTCTGCATAGAAAATGCCAAGTAGAAAAAGATAAGATGGTGTACAACCTATGAATGAGTTTACAATTAGAGCAAGTAATATATGCATTATCTAAAATTATATTATTTACAAATTTGTATGCTTATTTTTTGTTTTCCTAGCAACTGTGTAAAATCTAGAAAGCAAATGTAGCTTTATATGGTGATCTTTTCAAAGGTATTATGTAGACAAAAGAAGTGAGTTTGGATCAAAATGCTTAAAAATTTTATTTACATATGTCCCTTGAAATGCCCATATATCCAGCCAGTGAGCAAAACCTGACTGAGTTTCATTCACACTACCCTGGATTTAGCTCTTAGTCTATCAAGGCACCAAGCTTTCTAGAGATTCAAGTAATGCTATCTTCTAGACACTTATGCTAAAAAGAAAGACAGTAGATTATTTCCCTCCAGAATTAATCAAATTTAACTCTCTAATTTTAGGATCAAGGAAATGAAGACCTAAAGAAATAACAGGACTCATATAAAATAACATTTATTTGAGTAAAAGAGAAGAAAAATATGTCTCGCTACCCCAAAGAAGTGTTATATAAAAACCTTGTTTTCATGTAAAAGAGACAAAATATTGTAAGAAAATAAATGTGAGGATACAAATGAAATCTTGAATTACTTGTGCATCTATTCATTCATGTATTAATTAATTTATATTTTGTATACATTTACTGTCTCAAGAATTGTGCTGCACACTGAGTGCTTTTATGCAATGATGAGGAAAATACTGTCCTAGCATTTATGGAATTTAGAATAATGGAGGTGACAAGCATTAAAAAATTAACCATGTACATGAGCTAAATAATTCACACATTTGTAAGGATTATAAGAAAATAGTAAGATAATGTGAAGTAAAAAATACTTGACCAGGGGGTAAAGAAGCAATGTGAATAGATGTTTTCTCAAAGAAAATTATAAATAGACTGACACCTAAAAAATGCAAAGAACTACTTAGGATAACAAAACAATAAAATGATCCCAAGAATATTTCAGGAACAGCTTGTGCAAATGTATTGAAAATAAAAAGAATAATTTTAAAGAAAATAGACATGGACAGGGTGACTATAAGCAACCGGATGACCAAGGATGAGGATAGTACAAGATATGGTCAGAGATAAAAGATGAGATAAAAACACATCATGCTTTTTTGGTTCTAGTCAAGCTTCCCTCTCTCCAGTTCTCACTGAGGAACAACTACTGATACGAAGATGCTGGTCACTTTGCTTGCCATAAAATCATTTTCTAATTCTATAAAATGCAGATAATAGTTCTTGTCTTAAGATGGTTATTTTGTGGATCAAGCAACAAGAGCTACGTAGAAGTGATTCAATTAGTTAAAAATACTGACTCTATATTTTTATCTGTAAAAGGTGTAATCTGCTTCAAACGTTAGTATCCTCTAGGCTTTGACATACATTCACAAAGAAGAGTTTATTTTTACCAAGATGGCATGATTTTGTTGTAAATTCACTAGATTTTTTGATGGCACTAGGGCATTTCACAACTAAACTTAAGTAAATAGCAAGAAAATTAAGTAGAGTGCTGATCATGGGAAAAAATATTGATCTTAAGGCAGAATATTCTCCTCCCAGAAGTTCTTATTACCCAGATAAGGGAGCATTAAAACCTTTGGGGATAAGTAAATGCTAAGTAAAAAAGAATATTGGGATCTGACTTTCTTCCAGAGCAGGCAAGTTAAAAGGTCTTTGGAGCAGGCAGAATATATGAGATGAGTATTTAGATACATTTCCCTGTGTGTAGGTACATATAATCTTAGTGCATGGGCATAACCAAGGTTTACCTACCCACCAGGATGCATGTCACCTGGAGGCTTGTTCGATGTCTTCGTCCAGCTGCTAACACCTGCAACTCCTTGATGCTCATCATTCATATTTCTTAGTCATTGACAATTTTTACAGTTTAAGTATCTGAAATGAGCTATAGCTCAATGAAAATAAATATTTATTTAATTTCTTGAAAAAAAATGTTGAGAGTAACAAGGAAGTTTCAGGGGGACCTAAAATAAATGAGAAATAAGATGCCCTGATATGCCCAGGTAAAACCAACTGATTTTAAATTTTGAGTGTAGTTTTTTTTTCAATGTGATTAATTTATTCTAATTTCTTCAAATTGAAGCAGTATGTACTATCTGGAAAATTTTTAATTATAGCATATCATAAACTTGTTCAAAACTCCTGATTTTTTGAGAATTCTTTTTTTTTGACAAAGGTATATGGAAGAGTGGCTAACTGAGAGTTAAGCAGAATTTGTCCCTAATTCTGAGTTCTAGGTCCAGATAATAACAGGGAAGAACATTAAAAACAAACAAACAAACTAGTAATCAAAAGTAAGCTAAGGGATCACAGGAAAATAAACAAGTAGCATGATCAAAATGAAGTGGTGGATAAGAGGATAAAACTAACAACAGAATACACCCTGAATATTTGAATCAAGTTCAATATATAGTGTGTGTGTGTGTGTGTGTGTGTGTGTGTGTGTGTGAGAGAGAGAGAGACTTGAACAAATAATAAAATTTCAAAGTTGCATTTTCCTTATGCTCTTTTCAATATTTCTCCCAGGACTATATTATAAAACATATTTTGCAGAAAAAAAAAGACATTTGACTTTTTCTATTTCCATGGCTTAATCCACTTGAGAGTTTGAAAGTTAAATCCTTTTAAAATTTCAGTCCTTTTGAAATGTTAACCTCCAAAATATTTTTACTTATTTTTTTGGCATAAAAGTAATCGATCTTCTTCTTGTGCAATTATACAATACATGTTTGTTTTTATTGCATTTTCACATTAATCTTATTTTCTTAATATCTAGTTATGATACTGTCTATTTCCAATAACATTGTTGACACACAGTATAGAAGTATTCTTGGAAAAGAAAAAGTATTGTATTAAAGTTTTAGAGAAGCTTTCTCCCCACCTTTCTTTTTCTTTTTGCTTCAAAACCTTGCATTTCAGTAATGCTTTTACATTTGAGGCCTAAGACTGCAGCTCAGAAATATTGATTCTTTCATCTTTAGGACATTCTTGGTCACAGCAGACAGCACAAATGAATGAAAGTACATGTACTTTTTACCCCTTTCAAAAAAGGTTTGCTATCTGTCCATGGTCTTTCATGTTAAAAAACCAGGTCTCTTGGTTTAATGTAAAACATCTCTACAGAACAGTCTCAACAGAAGGTTCAGTCTCAGAAGTATGAAAAAATGGATAGAGAATTGAAAACTTTTTATAATGATACATGCCATCAAATATAAATGGTTCAACTCCATTTTGACAGTATAATCAAAATCCAATAAGTATACAAATATAAAAGGGCCCGATATAATCTTAATAGTCTATTTTCCCCATTAAGAACATAAAAATACAAAACAATGCATTTTAATATATGACTTTTTTAATATAAGAGATCAAGTATAAAATTAGAGAAATAACTGCGTGAGTAGGCTAGGTTAAGGGCAAAGATAGTCATACAAAGGTGGGAGATCTAACACAAAATGATGTAAAGTACAGAAAAAAAGTGATATCGCTGATGAAAGAGATATCATGCTTTTAGAGAGAACAAAAAAGTTTAAAACTTGATTATTTCATATAATTTTAGTTTCTGTTTCCTCTGTTGCCAAGATCAGGGTATCATTAAAATTTATATATACAACCTATAGGTCAAAGACTGTTAGAGAATAATATGTAAATAAACATTAAATTTATTAATAATTATATTACATTATTATCTTAAGAAAATAAAAAATTATTTAAGAATGTATTAATTTATTCATTCCTAAATAACACAAGAGAGATATCAGTGCAAGAATTATTAGTGCATCTTGAAATTTTGTAATCTTTGAAGCTTAAAATGCCTATTTACATATACGACATAGCTATTTGAATTATACTTGGAATATGCATACAGAATTTAGAAAAGAGAACAGTTGATTAAAATTGTTCTGTCTGTGAAAGAGCAATGTAGATGAAATGCAAATTTAGAAATATTAATTTTTATGATCATACTAAGTTATCAAAAGATGTTAATGGACTCCTAGGTGCACAGAAGAATGTATCTTAAATACATTGTAAAAAGATTAACTGAATTGACATTAGCTCTATCAGGCAAAATCAAGTCAGTAAAAGACCACAGATTTCAAAGCAGCAACAAAGTTCTGAAGTCTCACTTGATATACATTCAAATATCAGCCACCCATAGATTTGACTTTCTGACTCTGGGCAAAATAATTTCTCTAGAAGTCCCAGTATTTTCCTCTGTTAGATGTGTGCAACAGATATGCCTACCTCATTTGTTTGTTGTATAGATTTTTAAAAGTAAACATACAAAGCACTCAATTATTTAGCCCATTAACCAAATTTAATTATTGTTATTTTGCTTTTACTTATTAGATTAAAATATGTCAATCAATGGCCAATGACTATGTAAGAAAAATGAGGAGGAGCTTGGCTTTTAGATGAAATTGAGTTTGGTCTACGATAAAATGATGTAAATAATGTAAAGTAAGAACACGGAAACAACTTAGGGCCAAATGCCTCTGTGAAAAGATCTCAAAATGGAGACACCTCAGAAACCCCAAAAGGTGTACCTTACACTTGAATAATATGAGAAATGACACTCAGGTTTAGCCTTTCTTCTAAAAGTCTTCATTTCCCCAAAGTCACCCCATATCAAGTGCCAATTATCTAGTGCAAACAAGCCTTGATGACATTTTCAAAGTTTCCAATCCAACTATTTAGAAAGGTCTGGACAATTGTTTCTACTTCTTGCTTTTAGCCCTGTGGTCCCCAACCTTTTTACCTCCAGGAACTAGTGCTCTTATGAGACTCCAATGTCTGGTGATCTGAAGTGAAGCTGAGGCCGTGTTGCTAGCCCTGAGGAGTGGCTGCAAATACAGATGAAGCTTCGCTTGTTTGCCCACCAGGTCACAGACCCGTGTGGTTTAGGGGCCTGGGGATTGGAGATCCCTACTTTAGCCCATAAATACCTGGGCATGTTATGTTTTCAGTAAAGAGCTTAACTTTGCTTTCTATTTGTGTTGCTTAGTTTGTGAACTGTAATAAGCTCAAATAAACTTGGAATTTGATCAAATGAAAATCATTTTATTTTTCTTTGATATCTGATACCAATCCAAGATAAGAAATTACATTATTCTAGAAAGAATACAGAAGTCTAGAAGTCAGTAACACAAGGCAACACATGTGAAAGAAATCTAATTTTAGAAATTATAACTTGTTTATAAATAACATCGAATGTTATATTTATCATATACATGCATATACATGTCTATCTATATTTACATTTATATTTATATTCCATCTCCATGCAGGGACTTTGCTCTCCAAGACATTGTGTTAGATTTCGCTATGTGACTCGCTTTGGTCTTATGGTGAGTAAAAGTCTACAATACTGACCCTCAGTTTCATGCTTGGAAAATATGATATTAACATATGTGATGCAAACAGAGCATAAAATATGAGATTAGGAGATTGAATTCGCCATCTGAGTTTGCTGGCTTCAACATAATAAGAACCTCCTCCTTGTCCTTTATGACCAGGATTCTAAAATGAATGCATGTGAACCAGGGCTGAATCCAATCTGCCAGTTCTAGCCAGAATCCACTCCTAGAAGCAGAACTTCCTGGCTGAGTCCAACCAAGACCAACAAACCTGAGCCACTAACAGATTCAAAACATAGAATAAACGATTGGTATTTAAAGCTACTGAATTTTGAAGTGCTTTCTCATGCACAATAACAAGTAACAAATAAAAGCACTATTTGTCTGTTAAATAAGTAAATTACAAACTTTTTATTAGAGCATATGAGTTTCTCTTATATAGGCTTGAATGAGTTTTGAGTGTTTTATTATTTCTGCTAGTGCAAAAAATTCTGCAAATATGTAAATAATGTTCCTTTTGCAATGTGATCATGAATAGATATTAGACATAAAATGCTTTGAAATGTTAAAATAATTTTATCAATATGAGAGAAACTATAACATTTTATCAAATAAAATATATTTATAATAAAAAGTTGAGCATTATAAACATGCAAAATATAGTATGAAGATAATAAATGCAATTTTCTTTGAACTTTCATATAATACCTTAAATCATAAGTCATTTCCTTCAGTAAGAATATTAAAGTGTCCCTTGACAAAATATCACTCCTCCAAAACACCACATCAAACTTTGATTCAAACTCATGTTAAAAACAAACAAAAAACCTCTCATACTTGAAACTAGAATATTTTTATGTATGCCTGCTTCATATTTTATGTCTCATATATTTCCCCAAAATTGTGGCTATATCTTGTTTCTTAGTAATACATTGCATAGACTTTAGAAAAACAGGTTATTAGTAAACACTGTTTGAAGATCTCTGGCTTGAATCAGTTACTGTAACTTTTCAAGTTTTCCACATTATAAACCTTATCAAAACCAAAGTCATTCAACAGATAATTGTTACATAAATTTTCACTGAAGACTAAGTAATGATTTTAAATAAAATTAAATCCTTCCTGAATTGACAAGAGGTTTTACTTCACGGGAAGATAATTTGCTATGTACCTGTCTATGCTTTGCATATTAACTATAGGTGGTCCATCGAGGCACAGAAAATATCAGCTGGAAAGAATGTGTGATGTGAAGAATTGAATGCATATATAAATGACAGATAAAGCCATTAAATTTATTTGCAGTGTCTCCTTACAATGGCTATACACTTTCTGTGTGCATTTCAGTGTGCCTTGGGAGACCACAGAAATCGTTAGTTTAACTAAAATAATTTTCAATAATTTCACTAGAATTCTTTTTAATATTAGAAAATATCATGAAATTCACAATAACTGTCTTAAGAATTTCAAGGTGCTATTCTGTTCATTTTTCCAAAGAAATTTACCACACATCCGTAATTATGAATTACTATAATTTATGAGTGTGATACATTTTTAGAGTCTCTGCTCTGTTTTTTTAGATATGCTTTTTTTCATGTAATAGAGCTTATTATTTGATTATAAATTTAGATTACTCTTCTAAAAATCTGAAAATACCTTATTCTACTTCTTTATGAAAATGTGTAGGTTAGGAAAGGGGTCATGATTTTTTGTTATTTTTTTTTCTTTTTGTTTCAGACATATCTTTCTACTTTCTACTTGTGTGAAAGACTTTAAAAAAAATAATTTAACAACCATGGAGCTCATATATTAATGGCATTATATTCTTTCAGGAACTATTCTAATATTTTTTCTGTTTATAAATATTCTTAGCCATCCTGCTTTAGAAAAAAATAACTGAATAATTGAATAATTTTTAAAAAGGGTACACTAAATAATATATACAATTTATTTTTAGGCATTTTAGAGAGAATAGACTCCTGCAACATTCTGGATTCATGGCATATGAATTGAGACTCAGATATCTTATTTTTCTCCCAACATGGCTATCTTTCTATTCATATTCTGTTCTTTCTACTCATATTAACATCCTCACTCTTCCTAATTTGCCCTAAATAGAATGCTTCTTTTCTTGACTTCTTTCTGTAATTTTTTTTGGCATTTTTGCTCATTCTGTTTTAAAAGTACAAGTGAAAACTGAAAGTAGATGAAGAGAATATAAGAAACTGGGTAAATAAAGCTTTAAGTAATATTTCCATATAGCAGATAAAAAATAATTTCTATTTGGCAGGGCATAATATATAGTAACAGTTCAGAAAATCTGCTATATGAGTTGTCAAAAACTACTAAGTATTCAATTTATTTTGAGGCTCTGTAAACTTTTGACAAAAAAAAATCTAAGAATAATAAAGAGTAAAAATTAGAAAAGCTAGTAGCTTCTTTCACAGGAGAGCCTTGATAATAGCAAATCAGACTAGGACACCCCTTTCTCCCATGAACATTTAATCACACTGCTCTTCAAATTGAACACATTCATCCTCGCCTATAATTAGTAATTCTCTGCCATACCTTCAGACCTAATTTTTTCTTACTTATTAAATTCACACTACTTATTCTAAGCCCACAAATGATCTCAATGAACTTCATGACAGTTCTTTGTTAACATAAGATTAAGTATTTAACTATTCTCAATTAATTGTATGTGCCTCAAGTTTTAGCATAGACCATACATAAAGAGCCAACACTCAGCATCCTTTGTTTTATTCCCTATGTTTTCTCTTTATTGCAATTTTCTTATGCTACATTTTTATTCTATTTAGCCCCATCAGTAAATACATTTGGATAATAGATATAGAGTCATTAGAACAATCTTAATCAGACAGACATTCACTTTATGTACAGAAAAGATGCACTAATTTCCTCAATGACTAAACATCTCATCTTTTGTGTTCTATTGAAGATATTCAAGTGAAAACACCAGTCTTTTCTTCTTCATGGGCCATTAGTGGTTTATATTTTACCTTGTAATGGCTATTAACTTTTGATTGTAAATTATTTGAATAATATATTAAGGTTTTCTTTTTTAATTATAACAAAATTAGTATTGAATAAATAGCAATAATACTAATAACAAAGTGCTATGCTTTTCTGGATACTGGAAGTTTTGTCAGGTCAATATTAAGATACTGTAGAATAGCCACCACTATAGTAAATACTAATTTTTTTTAGATGAGTAATTGGGAAGTTTAACACTGTGATATCACCTGTTATCTCAGGCAATAAATTAGGCATGCTTTCAAGTTTAAATTATAACACATTTTACTTAACAATGTTTAATACTATCAAACTAAAATAAACCACACAATCAAAACCATAAGTTAATTGACTTAATTAAATATGAGATTCACTGAAGAGTTTTGCATAAATTTTACATAACATTTTAACATAGTTTGAAGTAATAATGCTAAACAAGCCCGATCTCATCTGATCTTGGAAGCTAGGCAGAGTTGGGCTTGGTTAGTATTTAGATGGGAAACCACAGGAAGACCAGGTGCTGTAGGTGTTAAAAAAATAAAATAAATAAAGTAATAATAAAAATTAAAAAAAAAAGATTTAATCATTTTGTGTCCCTTAACTTATTCATTCATATATTATTTATTATCTTCCAGACTTAAATTTTGGTTGAGTTCAGGTGATTTCTGGAACTAGTTTTAATAATTGGGAAGAACCAATTATTAAATTTAAAATTTTTTTCAAACTAGTTAAAAATTGTTAATAATAAAATTATATAAACATAAGTTAAAATTATATAAATAGTCCATACTTGTAACACATTACTTCCTATTTATTCACTACATTTTTCTTTATATAAGTATTTTAAGATGTTTTTACATTTATTAAATCTATATGGTAAAAATATATAATGGTGTGCTACTAAACCCGTTTCCAGTCTACATTTAGTAATATATTGGCTTACAATTAGCCATAGTGGGAATATTGACACCACACAAAGTGATAAATTCCAAATGCAGACACCCCTCCTACCACTTAAATAACTAAAATCAGAAATGAAAAGAGAGATATTACTAAAAATCTTACAGAAATAAACAGAAATATAAGAGAATACTGTGAACAAAGATGTGTCAATAAATTAGGTAACTTAGAAAAAAAAGTAAGTAAATTTCTAGAAAGACCAAACCATTGAAACTTATTTAAAAAAAAAAAGTTTTTAACTGAATAGAATTAGAGCAATAAAAAGGTTAAATAAATGGAAAAAAAATACCTACAGAGAAAAGCTGAGTCTCAGATGTTTTCACTGCCAATGCTACCAAACATGTAATGAAGAATTAATAGAAATTTTTCACGAAGTCTTCTGACAGTTATTAGAAAAAGGAACACTCTCCATTTCATTCTATGAGACTAGTATTATCTTTATATCAATACCAGACTAAGACACTGCAAGAAAATAATGCTATAGACCAATATAGTTTATAAATATAGACACAAAAATTCTCAAGAAAATATTAGCAAACTTAACTAGAAAATTATAAAGAGGATTATATATCATGACCAAGTAGAATTTATTATAGAAATGTAAGATCAGATTAACATTTGAACATCAATAATGTAACACACTCTATCAATAGTTTAAAGGACAAAACAACATAACCAACTTGATAGACCTAAAAAAATCATTTAACAAATACTTACTAAGAACACAGCTAACATCATAAGTGATAGTGAATAACAGGATGCTTTATGACATAAGATCAGGAACAAAAGTAGGATATACATGTTAGCCATTGCTATTGTTCTAGGGGTTCTATCCAGAGAAGTTAGGAAAAAAATAGTCAAAGTAAAAATCATCTATATTGAAAAGAAAAATTAAAAATTTATTTTCAGACAATATGATCATTTACACAATGATCTTAAGGAATCTACAAAATAATTATTAGAAATAGTAAACAAGTTCAGAAAGGTAGAACCATCAAAATTAAGATACAAAAATTAATTACATTTCTATACAATTGCAATAAACAATATGAAAGAAAATTAAGAAAACAAATCATTTACAATAGCCTCTGAAAGAACAAAATGCTTAAGAATAAATTTTGAAAATTGAAATGCAGCACTGTAAAAATTATTGAGAGATTCTAATTAATGGAAATAAATACCATGTTCATAATTGGAAACAATATTATTAAGCTTGACCTAAAAATTTTATCTGCATGTTTAACACAATCCCCATCAGAATCCCAGCAACCTTCTTTGCAAAAATTGACATACTGATTCTAAAATTCACAGAGAAATTTACTGGGTCCAGAATTGCTAAAATAATTTTAAGAAATAAAAACAAAGTTGGAAGACTCATATTTTCTGGTCGAAAGACTTACTACAAAACTACAGTAATAAAGACAGTGTGGTACTGACACAGATAACACATATGTGATAGGATCAAAGGTTCAGGATAAATGCTTATATTTACAATGAATTGATTTTTCATGTTTATTGAGGTATACACGACAAAAAAATTGGAAGATATTTGAAGTATACAGTGCAATAATTTAATATGCATATACATTTTGAAAGTATTTTCAACAAATGGTGCTGCGACATATGAAACTCAATATGCAAAATAACTTAAATAAACCCCTTCCTCACACCTTATAGAAATATTAATCCCCAAAATAAATAAAAAGCTTAAACAGAACAGCTAAAATTATAACAACATTAGAAGAAAAATAGGGTTAAATCTTTGTCATCTTGGATTTGGTACAGGATTCTTAAACATGACACCAAATACATGAACAACAAAAGAAAAATAATTTCCACTTCATTACCAAAATTAGAACCTTTGTGTTTCAAAGGATGCCGTCAAAAAGTGAAAGGACAACCCACTGGGTAGAAAAAATACTTGCAAATCAAATATCTGATAAGAACTTGTTTCTAGCTACATACAAATATCTATAATTCAATAATATAAAAGAAATAATGTATAAAAATTAATAAAAATCTGAATAGATATTTCTACAAAGAAGACATAAAACAGCAAATAAGCACAATGAAAGCATGCTCAACTTTATTAGTAATCAAGAAAGTGCAAATTAAAATCTCAGTGAGGCATCACTTCACACACATTAGGACACATGTTGGTGAGATATGAAGAAAATGAAGCTCTCATACATTGTTGGTAGAAATTAAAATGATACTGTTACTTTGGAATACAATAGTATTTCTAGGGAAATTTAAACATGGAATTATCATTTGACCCAGCAATTCTATTATTAGGTGTTCAAGATAACTGAAAACTCATATTCATACAAATACTTGTACATACATATTCATAGCAATAGTATTTATAATAACCAAAAGGTGAAAAAATCCCAAACTTTATCAATAGATGAAATATTACATAAAATGTATATCTATATAATTTAATATAACTTTGTCATAAAAGTTATACTGAGATATAAGTCAGACGCATAAGGCAACATACTGTATTATATGTATATATCACATATTATATGATTACATTTATATTAAATGTCCAGAGTAAGCCAGACTATGGAAATAGTTGATAAATGAGCAGTGCTAATGGGGAGAATCTGGGGTGATGGCTTAAGAGTAAGTTTTTTTAAGTAATACAAATATTATAAAATTGATTGTGGTGATGGTTGTCCAACTCAGTGAATACATAAAAAAATATCAGATTGTAAAAGTATGCCAGAAATGTAAAACTATAATAATATACATTCTTTTATAAAATTTATTTTTCTAATCATAATTATTTTCTGAATATACTGGTTCAATGCTGTCATAACCTCAACTGCATTAAGCAGTATTTTTATAAGATTTATTGTCTTGTTTACAAGTGTTTTTTCAATTCTCTTCGTTTTTGCTGTGCATTGTTTCCATGTTTAATTTCTGTAGGCCTTCTATAACATTGTAGAATACTGCTAATTTTACAAACTCTTGATGGGTCTAATTCACAAAATTATGATCATTGTTTAGTTGTTCTCACTCCCTCCACTCTTTCCCCAAGTCCTGTGAAAGAATACAATGATATTTATTCTTTTGTTCAAAAGGTTTATGATGTCTACGGCCATACCACCCTGAACATGCCTGATCTCCTCTGATCTTGAAAGGGAAGCAAGGTTGGGCCTGGTTAGTACTTTGATGGGAGACCACCTAGGAATATCAGGTGCTGGGTTCTATAGGTGTAAAAAGAAAATGGTTTATAGCATTTTGTTACCCAATTTCTTTCTCTCCCCTTATTTTTAATAAAGTGAGAATAACAATTTATATCTGGCTTTTATTCATATTTTTAATAAATAGGAATAGAACATTTTTGCTCTGGACATTGATATTTGCATCTCCTTGCATTGATATTTGAGACAGTTTAGTTTAGAGGAAACTGATAAATAAATATCCAAATTTAAATAATTTGTTTATTAATACAGAAAGTGTTTTAAAATCATTGAATAACCTGTTGTGAATGAATTCAGTTATTTTATTTTTGCTATACTTATTTACATTTATTTCTGCTCCATTTACTTAGCTATGTGAGATTTGATTAAAATTGAAAAAGATTATAATATAATAGTTTATAATTTTGAAGAAAAACAAGGTAAACTTCTGAGATTAAAAAGTACATGGTATTAAAATGTCTGTTGATTCTATTAAGGCTTTATTAGCTGTGACAAAATCAAGGAGTATGATACCTCCAATTCTTTTTTTTTTCTTTCTCAAGATTGCTTTGTCTATTTGTTGTCTTTGTTTATTCCTTGTAATTTTTAGTTGTTTTATTTTGGTTCTGAGCTAAATATAGGTATTTTGAAATAAATCACATTAAATCTGTGGATTGCTTTGGGTAGTATGGGTTTTTAACAATTTAATTCTTTCAGTTCATGAACACAGTGTATACATTTATTTTGTGTTATCTACAATTTTGTTCTTCAATGTCTGATAGTTTTTTGAGTACAGGTTTTTCATCTTTGGTTAAATTTCTTTCTAGGTATTTTATTTTTCTGATACAATTGTAAATGGGGTTGTTTTCTTAATTTCTTCTTCTGTTTGGTACTAGCATATAGAAACATAACAGTTCTATGCTACTTCACTGAATTAACATAGTAATTATATTACTATTTAGTAGATTTCTTAGGGTTTTCTTCTCTTTTTTACTAAATCTATTGGGATAACATTCGTTAATAAGATTGTAAAAGATTCAAGTAAACAATTCTATACTACATCATCCATATATTGCACTGCGTGTTTACCACCCAAAGTCAAGTCTTCTTCTGTCACCATATATTTGACCATATGTAGTATCATGAAAACTACAAATAATGAGAATTTTCCTTCCTTCTTTCTAATTTGGATGGCTTTTTTTTTTCTTATTTGGTTGCTGTGGCTAGAACTTTCAATACTATTTGGAATAATAGTGGTGAGAGTGGATATTCTAGTTTTGCTTCTGATCTTAAAGAAAAAGTTTTCAGCTTCTCACAATTGATTATAATATAGAAATCCTTTCTTTACTTCAGCACAATTTACAATACCCAAGATATGGATGAAACCTAGGTATCCATTAATAGGTAAATGGATAAAACAGATGTGGTATATTTATACAATAAAACATTACTCAATAAAGAAAGAAAGAAAGAAAGAAAGAAAGAAAGAAAGAAAGAAAGAAAGAAAGAAAGAAAGAAAGAATAAAATCTTGTCATTTGCAACAGAGAAGAACAAATACAATATGGTTTCACTTATATGCAGATTCTAAAAAGAAAAACAAGTGAACAAACAAAATAAAAATAGACGTAGAAATAGAGATTAAACTGTTGGTTTGCAGACAGAAGGGAGGTAGAAAGGAGTGAATAAAAAAGTTAAAGAAGAACATAATTAACAATATTGTGATAAGTTTGCATGGTAACAAATGATTACTAGATTTAGTGTGGTAATCACATTGTAAGATATTGAAATGTTGAATTAGTATACACCTGAAACTAATATAATATTGTATACTGACTATACTTAAAAAATAAATACATAAACTCTTAGTGAGTCTTTCAGGAAATTCTTATAATAGAATTTATTTTCCTGAGCAAGAATCTACTGGAACAGTAAAATTATGCTAAAGAAAATGGAACAATAAAGTCACATTAGTGTAGACAGCAAGCTGTATTAATATAAATAAGTCTGGTTCTTATTGTTTTAAAAGAGTCTTCATAGAAAGGGAGCATTTGAACTTGCTTTTGCATCTTTGAGTCAGATTATTATTAAGAATTAAAAGAACAGAAAAAATCATATTTCTTTTTCTTGTGTGAAAGAGAAAGATTGAGCTAGAAGTTTTTAGAGAGAAATGACTGAGCTGAAAGTGTTCAGAGAAATGATAGATTGAGATATTAATTATGTACCTAGTATAAAATAAAATGAATGAAAGAACATTAATAAAAACATTTGATGCAATAGACTGTATAATAAGAAATGGGAATTTATTACTAAACCAAACAAAGGCAAAATACAGGACATAAGCTGTAATGTGCCTGAAAGTACAGAGCAAAATAATTAAACCATACTCAAGTAGCAACATGTAAAAATTAATTTAACACAAAAATCTGTATAAGTACTTCAGGTATCTTGATTTATTTGGTTTGATCTGACTTATATTTTTATAAAATTAGTAAAATAAATATGTAATCTATAATCAATCAAAAATCATGATTAAAAGGCCAGAATCCAAAGTCTAGAATCAGATCCTTGTGAAGTGATAATTTCATATCAACCTTAATTCTGTCATTTCTTATTTATAGTAAATTATATAACTTAGTTTTTTTCTTTTCTTTGCTTGTATGTGTGTTCTGTAAACATGAGAAAAATACAGAAAAAATCTTTTAGTCTTTGTTGCTTTAAATAGGATAATATATACAAACATTTTATATGTATATATTTATCACCACATTAAACTCAATAAATTTTGGTAAAATTTAGCTTCATCATTTCTATTAATATTTCTTTATTATTTTTGCTTATATTTTGAAACAAACAAAAAATAAAAAAAAATGGATTCCCTGTAAATAATTAAGATTCTAAAATCAGGCATAAATTGACTATTGTTGTACCAGATATAATTAAATGTCATTACTTACAAAATATCATGTTTTCTAGTTACTTAAAATATATTCATCTTGGTTGATTTATGTTTCCTTGGCAATCATTTGATTTTGAACTTGTAAGGGGATTCAGGCCATATGGTTTGTCAATTGTGGGGAATTTCCTTAACTACTTGCAAATTATTCAGTGCTCAGAGTAGGAGATGCATAGTCCAGTATGCCAACACAAGGAAAAAATATAATGAGGAACCAGGAAAACTTTCCAAAGAAGAAAATGCACATTTCTGAAACTGAAATACATATGCACTTTGCATTCTTGTTTTCCTTGCTCTAGGATCTTGATAATGATCTCTCCTTGATGCTTTTGAAAATGACATTTTAAAACCCTCAAGGATTATACTAGTATTTAAATGTAGCCTTTGATGTATCTTAATGATTCAGTAAAGGACTCTTTGGTGCCATGGTTTGGGGTTTCCTTTAGCTGACTGAAGTTTGAGGATTATCTTATTAGTCAGCAACAGAAGGGCCTAGAGATAGGCCCTTCAAGTGGTAGGGAATTGTTTAGAAAGACAGGATATGAAAAAAGATATGTTGATCTTAAGTCACAAGAGATATCGTTAGATTTAAAGGTAGTCTATTTCTACAGATTTTTATAGCAAGCCCTAAAATTCTAAGAAGAAAAAATGGGCCTAGAACAGTCAAGATCACTTCCAAAATGAGCAGGGTAGCTTATTATGAGTTCAATATAGCTAGACATAATTGGTTCTAGTAGTTAGAAAAATGTGTAATATTTGAATTAGTAATGGAAATGTTGAATAGGCTAGAAAGAGATTCTTGTTGGCAAATGTATCTTTACATATAATGAAAAAGAAGTGCATTCAATAAACATATCTCTAATGTTAAAAAGAATTTCTTACAATAGATGGAAACTCCAGTAATTAAATAGACATAAATATGTTAACTCTAAAATGAACAATTTTATTCAAAAACACCCAACAAATGAATAAACCAGAGAGGCAACATAGCCAGAGATATAAGTAATAAAGGATTATATTCCAAAATATATCAAAAACACCTAAATTCAACAAGGAAAAAAAACAGCAACAGAAATAAAAACATAGGTAAAGTATAGATAATAAAAGCACAAAAGGGAGAAGCTAAATGGCCAAAAAACACAAACACATACACACTCACACAGCTTCACTTCACCTGTAACCAGAGAAAGGCAATTAAACAGAAAGACAATAAGAAGTTACCATCTAAGTAAGTTACATGAGGTTTGTAAAATTCTCAAGGCATGACACAATGTAACACAATGTAAAGTGGATTGCACTTGAAACTGCTGCTGAAATGTAAATGGTTACATTAAATTTAGAGAGCAAGTGGGTAGTGTCTAGCAACGTTAAAAGAACACATAATGTCTAACTAAACAGTTGAATGGTATAAAAAAAGTTAAATTAAGTAATACATACCAAAATTATACATCAATAATTCTAGTTAAATATTATATCAACAGAATAACAAACTTTATTTTGTTAAAATTTAAAACATGCAAATTATCCTGTATTCCAACTAGATATTATCACATAAAGTAAGATTTACAAAAACCCATGGGCATGATAAGACCAGATGCAAGATGGTGATTATTTCTAGTGAGCAAGAGAGGGGTATGCAAAAGTCTTCAAATTAATATCTAATATACTTAAAAATTAATATCTAATATATTTTTAAATTACTATATTTAATATATTATTACAAATAATATATTTGCAAAACTCTTCAAATTAATATCTAATTTATAAATATATATTTAATATATTGTATATATGGCAAAATAATAGTAATAGATTAAGACATGTGATAGGTACATGTATGGGTTATATATATAATCTTCTTTTGCATTTTTAAAAATCTTATCATAAAAAAGTGAGATAAATTGGATTACATGTAATTATCACACATACCCTGTTCTGATACTATTAAATTCTTAAAGATAAAAATTTCATACAATTTTTACATTCTAAACTTCTAGTGCTTTTCACACCAAGACTTCTAATTATATACTATTTTTTCTCTCTAAATGAAAAAAAAAATGTTAGCTTTTTTCAATCACACTTTTGCAGTTGAAAAGAAATAAAAGAAATCTCATCAGTGACTGGTGAATGTGTTAAAAGATATATTTCTGCATAGCAATTTTATAATAAATAATAAATAGTGTGAGTCTTTAAAGAGTGGTTATATTTTAACCTGAAATTCTACTTCTAATAACTTACTCTAAGGAAATATTAAGTGATAAAAATGTTTATGTTGAACAGTGTTCATTTGGCATTATTTCTTATCTTAAAAATTTTTTAAATAAATTGTTTAGTAGTGTAATATGGGTTACATATTTTGTAAAACAGTATAATGTATTGCAACTATTACATTATTTTTATCAAATATAATTATTTCATGAAGAAAGTAAATATAAAATAATAAGAGAGTACAAATCATATTCCATTATATTCATACTAAAAAGTATATGGCTGTAAATGCATAGAAGTTTCCCTGTAATCAAAAATTTTTAGAACAATTTTGTCTTATTTTAAATATATCAAGAATATTTTATATACTTATGTAATCTTGTTATTTATATATCTATGTAAAATATCTTGTTATCCAATGTTAAATATATTGATTTCATAATTATTATCACATGGCAATTATATGAAAAAGGGTATATTTTTCCTCAAAATATTCTTAGGAATATTTGATAGGCAGCAGAGAGTCTCCAATTTATTTTCAATGATGCAAAAGATACATATATGATACAAGAGGGACAAAGTAATAATAGAAACAGTGCAAGATTGGTACAATTGGTGAATCTAGGTCAGAATATACAGAAGTTATTTGGACTAGTCTTCAAAAAAGTTTGTAAAATTTGAAATAATATCCAAGCAAAAAGCTACCAAGAAAATAACAATTCAGTAAAATCATTGAAAAATAAATTAGATTCAAGGTATAGCTTTCTACTTATTTTCCAAATAGCTTCAATGTAGTTGGCAATTCTATTGAGAGAGGCAGTCATGAGGACTAAAACATGTAAGGAGAGTGGTTTGAGAACTATGTCTTAAAAATACATTTAAATATTAAAATATTATTATCACATAAAATGAGAAGTAAAATTAATTAGATAGATGATAGATGATAGACAATAGATGATAGATAGATAGATAGATAGATGATAGATAGATAGATAGATAGATAGATAGATAGATAGATAGATAGATAGATAGATAGATAAAGTAGACAGGTAGATAAAGTAAATAGGTAGATAGTTAGATAGATATAGATAAGGTTGCCAGAGATTGGACAATGGGAGAGGCCACTAGTGTTTTCTAAGTATTTTCATGATCTCCAATATGCAGCCATTATGTCAGGGACATCAAGTGACTCATGTCACTTGCCAGTAGAACAGCAAAAATAAGATACCCTCTTGTATAAGACTGTTAAGAAAGTGCTCTTTTGCTTTCCATAAACTCAGGCTCTATGCAGGTGGAAGTAATGTATTCTGATGATATGATGGAAGTGCAGGATAAAAACAGCTTGGATCCTTAATTTACCACTTAGAAGAGCTAAATTGAATTAGACATGAGCAACAAATAAACATTTGTTATAATTTTTAAAATCTATATCTTTATATGTAAATGTTGCTATAGCTGTGAGTTTTCAATTGCTTTAGGTGTTCCGTAAAATATATGTTATCATATATATGACAGGTACTGAAAAATTAATTTGTTTTAATATTATACTTATATTTTTTAAATTACTGCCAATAGCATAATTTATGGTTCCTATTAGGAACCTTACCAAGAAAATGTTAATAAGAGGTGTTTATGTACAATTTGAGTTGTTCCTTAATGTCCTTAATATTTGTTGATTTGCCATATCAATTCTATAATATAATCTAAATTACTCTTTTTCTTTATTGCTTGTATTTGCTAAGTTTAAAGCAATGCCCAAAAAGTAATTTAATAAAAAAACATAAATAAATGAATAAAGGAATTAATTAATATAATATAATTTAAATCTGAAAAGAAAGAGAAGCATTGGATGAATAGTAGGAACACTGCTGGCAAGTACAAGTTTTTCCAAAACAAAAAAGTATGTTTCAAATTATGATAATAAATAATGCATTTATAAGGTAATTATATAAAATGATGGTTAATATATGTATTTTTCTAGTGAAAATTTTATTCCTGATTTTGTATAAAAATTAAATGTTAACTTTTTTTGACTCATCATGAATTCTCATTAACATATCTATAATATTGATTTAAACCCATAACATTAAGAGTTTCAGTCTTCCATTGTCATGGGTACACAAATTCATTACTAATTTGAAAACCTGGATGTTTACTGTGGGAAGGCAAATGCATCACTGCATATGTTTCAAAAGTTGTTTTTTATGAAAATAAGTACTGGTATTCTTTCTAATTTTTCTTCTAAACTTTAGCAATTAGTCAACATTTGAAGAAATAGTCTAAATACTATTTTTTTAGATGTATCAATAGAGTTGTAAAGTGAAAAAAACATTTGATTACTACGGGAAAACACAAATCACAATTTCAACATGTTTATTGGTTTTTATAATTCTTTAAGCAAATTAATTTTATTTGGAAGTTATGCAGAAAACTAATTTTAATGTTTAGCCGTTCTGAATATGAATAAAACAGGTCAGTAAAAACAAGATTATAAATACAAACTTATGTTATTATTTTGCACTGAGCTGATTTCAGACTCCAGAGCCTTTGCCATATTAGCTTTTTAGCTCTTACATTTCAGTCCTTGTCTTGACATTTGTGGGCTTGGAAAACCAAGAAAGTCACTTAACTACTCAGTTTAAATGTTTTCCTCTGTAAGATACTAATTATAATACTAATTGTGCAGTATGAATTAAAAAAATATATTACTTGTGAACATTGTTCTGTCATCAGTGAAATGATTTCCAAATACAAGAGATAATGTTATTAGAGCTCCTTTGTAGGTAACTAATTTTCTCTTGTTATTTTTAAGATTCTCTCTTTGTCTTTAACTTTTGGTATTTTAATTATGATGTATCTTGGTGTATGTTTTTGTGTGTTCATCTTGTTTGGAACTCTCTGCATTTCTTGGGCTTATATGTCTATTTCCTTCTCTAAGTTAAGGAAGTTTTCCATCATTATTTTTTTTTAATTCCTTGCTCTCTCTCTTCCTCTTCTGGTATCCTCATGATGTGAATCTTGTTACACTTTATGTTGTCCCAGAGTCCCCTTAAACTATCTGGATTCTTTATTTTTTTGGGGGGGGGTGGTGGTGGTGTTTTCTGCTACCTTAGCTTTCAAATTGCTGATTCAGATCTTGGCTTCATCGAATCTATTGTTGAATCCCTCTAATATATTCTTTATTTTGGTTACTGTCTTCATTTCTAACTGGTTCTTTTTTATATTTTCGATCTCCATTTTAATGTTTTCTATCTCTTTGTCAAAGTTCTCACCAAGATCATTTAATATCTTGATAACCAGTGTTTTGAATTCTACATCCCATAAATTGCTTGTCTCCATTTTGCTTTTTTTTTTCCCCTGGAACTTTGTTGTGTTCTTTTATTTGGTATATGTTTCTTTGTCTCTCCATTTTGGCTGTCTCCTTGTGTTTGTTACTATGTATTAGATAGGGCTACTATGTATGTCTCCCAGGCATATTAGAGTAGCTTTATGTAATAGGTGTCCGAGTAGGACTCCCTAGTCACCTGAGCCAGGTGCTCTAGGTGCATCACTTCTGTGAGTTGTGTGTGCTCTTCTGTTGTAGTTGAACCCTGGTTGCTATTTGTATATTAACGGGAGGGGTTGACTCTCATGTTGATTGGTTTTGAGAACTTGCTATGACTACAGTGGAGGGGCTGCTGTGCTGGAGCTGACCCTACAGAGCAGGATTTGCTTTAGCAGGGCTCTGATACCTGCCCAGTCTACACTTTATGAGTGTCATTTGTGGAGGTTGATGTTTGGTGCTCTGAAATAGTTTGAAGCTCGCCACCTGGCGTGTCAGTTCTGGGGCCTCTTTGGAGGAGCTCCGTTGCAAGCCAATATCAGTAGCTGCCTCAACTCTACCCAGGATCACTTAATATGAGCTACAAAGTGATCTGAGAATGACTGCCAATTATGCAGTGCTTAGAGGTACCTGGGAGAAGTTAAGCTGTAAACTGAGGCTGGCTGCCACTAGTGTCAACCTTGGGGCTGCTTAGCAAGAGATATGGGGCATGCTGAGAATAGATGCTGCTTGTTTGGGATTTGTGAACTTTTTAGAGATTTTAGGAAATTCTGCAACATGAGCCACGATAACCTGTTTGTATGGAAAAAGCACTGAAAGGAGCTTGGGTGGTTTTGCAATTTAGGTGGGGCGGGGGGTCTCATAGGTTCACTAGGGTTGGTGAGTGGTGTTAGGTTTGATGGAGACTCAGGTATAGAAGTCACCTGTGTCTACATACCAGATGAGGTAGGACTTAACAATGAAACAATGGTCTTCTGTCAGCACTTCTGTGTGGGAGAAAGCTGCCCATATAGGCTTTGCCCTGAAACCAGACAATTCAGTTTCTCTCTGTTTATCCCTGGTGCCCCAACATTGGAACTCAGAGTGAGTGAGTCCATCAGCGAGTAAATCTATGTGTGGGCCATTTAAGAGAAACACCTGGCATTCCAGCCACTTTCTGTATCACTCAGCTATAGTCTCCACTGTTTTTTATAGCTGGAAGTTCTGGTGACTTCTCTTCCTAGCACTAGAACCATGGGCTGGGAAGTCTGGTGTGGGACTAGGATTCCTTGCTCCACAGTGGGGACCTCTGCTGCTGAGATATCCCTCCCAACTTTTAACTACTCCATGTGAGTATGGGACCAGCGTCTTCCACATCTCTGCCCCCTCTATCAGTCTCAATGTGGCTTCTGTATGTCATTAATTAAAAGATTTCTGTTCAACTAGAATTCAGGTGTTTCTCAATGATGGTTCTATAGTTTAGTTATAATTTAGATGTGCTTGTGAGAGAAAGCAAACACAGTGTCTACCCACTGCCACCTAAACCAGAAGAATCTATAGTTTTTACTTGAGGAGGCTCAAAGTTTCTTCTGTATATTGATATTGTTAGATGAAATATCTTCTAACTTTTTATCTGACTGCCTGCCATTGCTGGGTAATTAGATAAACATCTCCAGAAGCAGTCATGTATTCATGGCAATTGTTGTATTTTCTGGTCTCAAGTTTATAAAACCGAATTTCAACTCCTGAAAGAGAGGAAGTAACCAGGATTGTGTTTTATGATTAATCACCACAGGTAATAGCTTTATGCTGAGGAGAGCAAGTCTAGATGGAGTTAAAATGCATTAATGCAGTAGTGATTTCAGAATATAATATATAATAAATTAACTATTTTAAACAAGTTACCTTGTTTTTATTGTAGACTGATGAAATATATCATACACATTATGCTAAGACAAGAAATCAGGTTATTTAGGAGTGTTGTAGACCAAATAATTGTTCTTATATATCTTTTAAAAGATGATTTTTAATATTTAATTCTGAGAGAAAAAATATTTTCTATGTGTTTGGGGGAAATTTCATGATACAATTCAATATTCTCAAGTGCCTTCTTCAGAGCCAACTGTCTAATCTTAGAACGACTTCTACTACTAAGATTTTACCATTTATATGGCACTGCCTATTTAAATATCAAAAGAACATTTTCTACTACTTGAATTTTCCTTCTGTATAATTACACTTGGAAACATCTCAGGAGAGCAATAAATTTAAAGACTCCTTCTCTAATTGCAATTAGTGACTACAAGATGGTATCTTATTTTAGACTAAAATATGTTGGTCTCTCCCCTTAAAGAATTAGAGAAAGACTACTATTCTAATCCTACCAAATAATTTATTTCCATTTTTGTTATTGAGGTAAAATACACATAGCATAAATCTATCACTTTGTTTTTAAGTTAAAATGTATGGTTCAGTGCTATTAAATACGTGCATAATGTTGTGTTGCTATCACTACCATATGTCTCCAGAACACTTTTCTTCTTATAAAACTAAAATAAATCCCCATTCTTCTGCTCCAGCTAGCCCCTGGATATCACCATTTTATTTTCTGTCTCTATGATTTTGACTACTCTAAGTACTTTATATATAAATGGAACCATGGAGTATTTGTCTTTTTCTGAATGGCCTATTTCACTTAAATACACTCAAGTTTCATCCATGTTATAGTATGTGTCATATATGTCTTACACATTCATCCATCAATGGACATTTGTGTTGCTTCCATATTTTAACTATTTTGAATAATGTTGCTGTATACATGGGTAAACACATATTTCTTCAAGTCTCTGCTTTCAGCTCTTTTGGGTATATTTGCAGAAGTGGGATTACTGAATCATTTGGTAATTTTATTTTAAATTTTTTGAGGAATTATCATATTGTTTTTTTTTAAAACTATATCTTTTACATTTTAACCAACAGTGTATAGGGTTCTAATGTCTATATTCTTGCCAACAGTAGTTATTTTCTTTATTTTTTCCCTTCTGTGGTTTTGTTTATTCATTTGTTTAATGTTACCATTCTTATATGTGTCAGGTGATATCTCATTGTAGTTTTAATTTTCATTTAACTAATGATTAGTGACATAGAGTCTCTTTTTATGTGCTTATTTTCCATGTGTATATCTTCTTTGGAAAACTAGTTATTCAAGTACTTTGGTCATTTTTAAAATCTAATTGTTTATTTTATTGCTGTTAATATTTAGTTCTCTATAAATTATAGATATTAATCCTCTATCAGATGTATGATATCCAAATATTTCTTCCATTCTGTGGGCTGCCTCTTTAGTTCACTAGTAGTAGTATCCTTTAATGCATAAAATTTTAAAATTTTTCTGAAGTCCAATTTGTTTAGTTTTTCTTTTGTTGCCTATGTCTTTGATGTTATTTAGAAGAAACCATTACTAAATCTAATGTTGTGAAGTTTTCACTCAATTTTCTTCTAAGAGTTTTGCACTTTTAGCTCTCATATTTAGATCTTTAATCTGTTTTGGGGGTAATTGTAACATATGTTGCTAGGTAAGGGTATTACTTCATTATTTTGCATGTGGGTATCTAGTTTTCTCCAACCCCTTTGTTGAGAAGACTGTTCTATCCTCATTGAATAATCTTGATACCCTTATCAAAAGTCTTTGGCCATATACGTGAGGGTTTATTTCTGGGCTCTTTATTCTATTCCATTTATCTTTATGTCTGTCTTTATGCCAGTATCACCATTTTTATTACTGTAGCTCTTTACTAAGCTTTAAAATTAAGAAGTATGAGTCGTCCAACTTAGTCTTCTTTTTATCAAGATTAGATTGTACAGAGTTCCTTGAGAATTTTTTTTCTACTTTTGCCAAAAATTTTAATTAAAATTTTGATAGGAATTAAACTGAATCTGTACAACACATTGAATAATATTGACATTTTAACACTGAGTCTTCTGATCAATGAACATAGCATGCATTTCTATTTATTTATGTTTTCTTCAATTTCTTTTAGTAATATTTTTCATCCTACAAGTCAATTACCGCCTTGGCTAATTTCTAAGTTTTTTTTTTTCTCATTTGGATGCCATTGAAAATTAAATTGTTTACTTAATTTCCTTTTTAGACTATTTATTGTTAGTGCATAAAAATGTAACTGATTTTTGTGTGCTGACTTTGTATCCTGATACTTTGTTGAATTCATTTATTAGTTTTAACAATTTTTTCCTGGTAAAATCTTTCTACTAATAAGATCATGTATTCAGTGAACACAGTCAATTATATTTCTTCCTTTTCAATTTGAATGCCTTTTTCTTTTGCTTTTCTTGCCTAATTGCCCTGGCAAGAACTTCCAGTACTATGTTGAATAAAAATGGCGAGATCAGGCACCCTTGTTTTGTTCCTGATTTTAGAAGAAAAGATTTCAGTTTTTACCATTGAGTATGGTGGTTTTTGGTTTTCGCATATGATTTTTATTATGTTAAGATAGTTTTCTTCTACTCCTAGTTTGTTCAGTGTTTTCATCATAAATGGTGGTCAAATTTTGTCAAAATTTTTTTTTGTGTCAATTGAGCTGATCATGCATGTTGTGTTTTTTTCTTTATTCTATTGTCTGGTATATTGTATTGATTTTCTTATGTTAGAACATTATTGCATTCCAGAAATAAATCTCACATAGTCATGATTTATAATTATTTTAATTTTCTGATGAATTTGATTTGCTAGTATTTTGTTGAGAGTTTTGCTTCAAGATTTAAAAGGGATATAGGACTGTATTATTATTATTTTTTTTTTTTTTGTAGTTTCTTTTTCAGGTTAATCCTGGCCTCAACAAATTAGTTAGAAAGTGTTATCTCTCTTTTTACTTTAGTTTTTTTTTGGAAATGTTTGAGCAGAATTGGTATTAATTATTATTTAAATGTATGGTAAAATTCACCAGTAAAGCCATCAGGTTTAGGGCTTTTCTTTGTTTTTGAGATTTTTAATTACTGATTCAATCTCCTTACTAGTTATAGGTCTATTTATATTTTCTATTTTTTTTTGTAATAATTCTTGGTAGGTTCTGTGTTTTGAGATATTTGTCAATTTCATCTAGGTTATCCAAATTGCTGGTGTGTAGTTGTGTATAGGACTCTCTTATTAACCTTTTATTTCTGGAGAATGAGTAATAATGCCTCCACTTTCATTTCTGATTTTAGTAATGTGAATATTCTCTCTTTTTTAGTCCATTTAACTATCCTTAAGTTGTAAAATTAGATCATTGATTTGAAATCTTTCTTATTTTCTTCAATGTAAACATTTATAGCTATTAATTTCTCCCTTAGCAATGTTTCCTCTGTATCCTGTAACTTTATGTTGTTTTTTTCCCATTCATTTCTAAGTATTTTGTATTTTTAAATTTATTGGTTGTTAGTGTGTTGTTTATTTTTTATTTTTTTTTAGATTCATTGGTCATTTAAGAGTGTGTTTAATTTCCACAAATTTGTGATTTTACCAGTTTTCTTTATCGATTTCTAATTATATCCTGGCATGATTAAAGATAATTTTTTGTGTGTGAGATTCATACTATTAAATCTACTGAGACTTAATTTGTGGCCTAATAATACGGTCTATCCTGGTATGACTCATGTGCACTTAAGAAAAATTTTTTTTTGTTCTTATTAGGTAGGATATTCTGTGTATGGTTTTTAGATCTAGGCAGTGTATTGTGTTTTCAAGTCTTCCATTTTCTTACTTATCTTCTGGCTAGTTGGTCAAATCATGATTGTAAATGGGGTATTGAATCCTCCAACTATTATGGTAGAATTGTCAATTTCTCTCTTTAATTCCGTGAATTTTTGCTTCATATATTTTGATTGTATGTTATTAGCTATATAAATATTCACGATCGCTACATATTTTATATATCATTAATATATCTATCTATCTATCTATCTATCTATATATATATATAGATATATATCCTTCTTTGTCTCTCTTTTGATTTAAACTTTTTAAATTCAAAGTATGTTTTGTTTGATATGATTATGGCTACCTTTTCTCTCTTTTCTATTAACATGGAATATCTTACTTTAATCTTTTCACTTTCTACCTATTTGCCTTTTACTCTAAGTTGTTTCTTATAGACAGCATACAGTTGGATTATGTGTTTTTTAATCCTTTTGCTAACCTGAACCTTTGATTAAAAAAATTAATTATTTACATATGAAGTAATTACTGATAAAATAATTCATTTCTGTCATTTGCTATTTATTTTTTATATCTTATAAATATTTTGTTTCTAATTTTCTGCATTAATGTCTCCTTTTGTGATTGGTTGACTCTTTGTTATAAAACATTTAAATTTCTTTATTATTTCAATTTGTGTATACTCTAAAGCTATTCTCTAGGGATTTACCTAGAGAAGAGCTTTATATGTAAGATCTTAAAGTTATAATGATGAAATTTAAATATATGTCTTATGTTAAATCCAATAACGTATACCAACTCTGCTCCTTTACAACTCCATCCACACCTCTTTTAGTTATTGATGTCACAAAATTACATCTTTATAACTTATATGCCAAAATGACAAAATATTAATTTGTTTAAAATGCATTAGTCTTTTAAAGTATATGGAACAAAATATGGAGTTAAAACCTGAAGTTGCAATAATTCTAACTTTTAGACTAATAATTTAAAAGATGTATGTATTTGGCCCTTAAATTATGTGAAAAACAAAAACACAAGCTGAAACTATGATTACAATAATACCAGCTTTTATTTTATTACCCACTTAATTATATTAACTGAGATTGCCATTTCTTCATACATTTTTGATTGGCTGTCTAGTGTCCTTTCACTCCAACCTGCTGAACTCCCTTGAGCATTTCTTTCAGTCAGGGCAGGTTTGATAGTAATAAATTTTCTCAACTTCTGTTTCTGTAGGAATTTTTTTTTAATTTCTTTTTCACATATGAAGGATAATTTTGTCATATATAACCTTCTTAAGAGTGTTTTTTTTTTCTTTTAACATCTTGAATATGTCAGCGCACTGCCTACTGGCCTCCAAAGTTTCTGATGAGAAATGTACTGATAATTTTATTTACAATTCCTTGTATATTAGGAGTCACTAGTTTCTTGCTGTTTATAAGATTCTAGCTTCGTCTTTGACTTTCAAAGTTTAATTATAATGTGTCTTAGTGTGAGTACCTTTGGGTTCATCATTTTTAGAGTTTGTTGAGATTTGGGGATGTTTATAAGTTCATGAATTTTATCAGCAATTATTTTTTTGAATATTTTCTCTGTCTTTATCTCTCTCTTTTCCTCTGGGGCCTGTCCCACAGATACCTTTGGTGCTGTTCTTTTCATGTTTCTTTTGGTTTCTTATACTTGATAATTCCCACTGTCCTATCTTCAGGTTCACTGTCTTTATTATACCTGCTCAAATCTTGTTTTGAATCTCTCTAATAAATTATTCTTTTAGTTACAATTTTCACTTCCAGATTTTTCTTTTTATTTTTTCCTTCTCATTGCCAATATTTCCACTTTGTTCATACACCATTTTATTAATATCCGCTATATCTTGCTTTACTTTTTTGTACAGTTTTAGGCCAGTTATTTTAAAATCAACTAGTAGGTCTCTCAGGATGTACTTCTTTAGGAAAAGTTTGGGTTTTTTTTTCCCTTTGAATGGACCAATTTTCTGTTTTGTTAAATTCCTTGTGATTTTATTTTGTTGAAAAGTGAACATTTGAAAATAATAATATGGTAGCTCTTGAAATGAGATACTAACCCTTCCCTAGGGTTCACCAATTTTGTTTTTGTTTCTGTTTTTATTTTGTAGTATATGTATGTGCATGTATGTGTATTGTCTTTGTCCTGAGGATATGTCTGAAGTATAAACTTAAGATCTTATCAATCGTCAGAGCATGCAACCTTCTCTGGGCAAGCATTATCACTTCCTATTTTCCCTGTATATGTAATTGTTTTTGAAATGTCCTTGTGTTTAATGTCTGGCTTGCAAAAGATAAGAGAAAAAGAAAAATGAATGAGAAGAAAAAGGGCATTCAGATTTTAAATTCCCTGGAAGTCACTTCCGCAGGAAGAAGAGAGCTTTGCAACAACTGGGAGAAATGTAACAATAATGCCTACCCAGATCTTTTCACCTCTGAGATCAGAAGCAATATGCAGCAATAATAGCACAGAACTCCAATATTTGGAGGGCAAAGTACTTTTTGAATACCTTGTCTCCCATAAACTGAGTCAAACTGCTTCTGTAATGCTTGCATAACTTCCTGCTAGGAGCTGAAAGTGGGAGATGGTTAGTTAAGTGCTAAGAGCTGAATTTGACAAAACTTACTGCAATTTATTATTCAAGCCTTCCCTTGTAAACTGAAAGCATTTAAAATATCCCAGACTTACAACATAATTACATCAGACAAATTCTGCCAGTGAAATTGTTGTCTGGTGGAGAGAGAGGCTCCTAGTGATTTCTCTAATGCCATATTCCCAGAATCTTGCTATCAAATAATTTTTAAAAGATATATTTGATTTAGCCTTCACTCTTGGCTGCTGCTTTATATAGAATTTCAGTTTAACAGTTAAGAATATGGATTCAGATACTAACCCTGCTACTTATTATTTAAATGATATAGGACAAGTTAATTACCTAAATAAGATTCTAGGTCCCTCATCTACAAACCATGGATGTGATAGGCAGATTCTAAAATGGTTTGCAATGATACTCGCAACTACTACTCGTACCCTTTCATGGGTGTTTTGACTCATTCACTGGCTTCTAACAAAAAGAACAATGAACATGATGGAATGTCATTTAAAAGATTAATCTATAAAATATTTTTTGTTGTTGTTGATTCAATCTCTCTTGCCTGTTTGCTTACCTGCCTGTTTTGATTAAGTAAACTAACATGTTGAGGATGTCCATGTAGCTGTTTCCACCTAACAGTCAGTAAGGAACTCAGACTTTTGGTCCAATAGCCCATGAAGAATTCCATCTATCCCATGATCATGTAAATTAGTCCTTCCCTAGTAGAGCTTTGATTTGAGTATAGTCCTGGACTATAGCCTGTGAGAAACCCTGAAGCAAAGAACCCAGACCAACCTAGTTCCAATTTCTGACCAAAGAAAATTAAGAAATAATGTGTGTTATTTAAGCCACTAAGATTTTGGGGTAGTTTGTTATTCAGAAAGAGAAAACAAAGATAATTAATATAATAAACTGATATCTTCCTCAAACATTTTATTTTTTTTTGGTGGGGATTCCATGATATAAGCAAATTACTCTTCCCACACAGTTGCTTTTACATAGTAAGCACTCAAAGAATGTTGACTATTCTTACTCATTTTATTTTAATTGCATTAGTACTTAGACTTGATAAATGTTAATGACATCTCTGGGATCTAAATTTATAATACGGTTTTAGTAAACATTTATAACAAGTTCATATCAAAGAATTTTAAAACATTATTGTTTTTTCACTATATATTGCTTTTGCTTGGTTGAGTGCATTTGAAATACAGGCTTCACTTTATTGCACTTCACAGGTGTGTTTTTTACAAACTGAAGGCAAGGCCTTCTGTCAACAACAAGATTATGGTTCACTTCATTGCCATACTTGCTTTAGGATGGTAGTCTGGAACCAAATATTCAATATCTCTAAGGAATACATGTATTGAATTTATAGTTTTAAGTTATAATGTATTAATTGACACCTTCCAGGCCATGAGTCCTAGAGGAAACAATATTTGTGAATAATTCCACAAGAGAAAAATGTACAAATATTCTATGCTTTAAGGAAGACAAATACAAATACAATTTAGCTGGCTTAGTTATTAAAACAAATACCTAAAAGTTATATGTCAATTGAAAGGAGCTATGTGTCCCCTAATAAAGGAGATTTCTTGCTTAATTTATATCAGAGGCACACAATTTATAATTAATTTAAAATAAAAACAACTAACATAAGGAAAAGTTTTAAATATTTTTAAACAACTCAAGATCTTCCTGCTTCATAAGCAAAACATGTTAAAGTGGTAGTGTCAATTGTTGCTGGCCACATCAGTAACCAGTTCCTCTCTTCTTATTACTTGGTATGACCTACTATTTATTATCATTGACTACTCTGCATTTAGCATTATATTTTTGACTTGCTTTCAATTACTTAAGTGTACCTTCATATTTAAAACTTTGAAATCAGTATATTACTAACACCATTATCCAACCAGGTAAAACTCCAGAAAAATTACTTCATCAAGAAATAAAAAAAAAAAAGAATTATCTTAAAAAATAATTTAACATATTTTCCTATAAGGAGAAGAGTATAAAATCTTCAAAGTATTTAAGAATTAATTAAGAATTAAGAATTAAGAAAGCCTCCTTGAGATAAGAAAAAAAGCATTGAGAGATTTTTTTCACTTGTCCACATAACAGTTAGTAAGTGCCATTCTTCAGATTTTATCTGATGAAGTCTGATTTTAAAATTTACATTCTGAATTGTTGTGCTATGTTACTACTAATAGCAGTAGCCAAATTATACCAATCAAATGATTGATATTTGTCAGATATTTTATAAATGCTTCATGTAGATATTGCAATCAATACTATGAAACAACTATGTGATAGAAGCATTGATGTTAGCATTTTGTGGAGTTAGACAGAAAGAAATTAAATAAAAATAAATGGGTCTACTAAATGTGCTTATCTTGCTAATTAATTTCTAAACTTTCTATACCAGAATTTGTATGCTACATGAATTTCATGGCTAGAGTGTTGACGGGACTGTATTTCATCACATAGTTGTTTTAAGAGTTGTTCTGAGAATAATAATTAGTAAGTCAGAGAGACACATAGGAACAAGCTTTAAAGAATCTTTTATGTATCAAAGATTACCAGGCAGATAAGAAGAATCAAAACTTGTTTAGAATGTCCATGTGGGACCATGTTACATTGTTCTACACATTCACTCCCTGAATGATCTCAATGATTACCCACCTGAAAGAGCTGGTCTAAAGAGGGAGTTAGAAGTGATTCTTGACTTTGAAAGACACACACTTAATTGTGAAGATCATCCACGTAGACATTTAAAGAGTTGATAATTTTTACCTTGTTTTAGGTTTTGAATATGCTAAGATATGCATAAATATAATTTTTAAAAGATTCTTTATATTGCAAAGCCTAAAAATAAGCACGAGGAAATGAAGAGATTAAAAAGCAAAAGCAGTTCAGTATTGTTACAGAGTCCTTTTGTTTCATGCCAGGCCATTTAGTGCATCCTTTTCTCGTTCCACCACCAGCCAAGAGCTGTTGCAGCTAAAACTGCTGGTGGTTCAGGTGTGGAACACACAACGCCCTGGGTTCCAGCGGGGTATAAAAGCCTCAAAGATGAGCCTATGAGCCACATGCCAGTAAGTTACTATTTCTTCCTCTTTATTTTTTCTATTAAAAAAAATTTTGCAAAAAGTGTAGATTTGTGCCCATGGGAAGAGGCTATAATTTTTTGGAATCAGAGATATCAGAGTAAAACTAGAAACACTAACTTTTCTTTTTCTTCTTTATTCTGAGCCCTACTACTATTTTCTCTCCAGCCCTTTTTATAGACGTAAGAATTTTGGTTAACCTTGTCAAGACCAAACAGGATGTACTTCTCGTAAGTACAGGCATTGAGTAGTTCTTTGAAGTTTCTGCATACCAAGATTAGTAAAGAAAATGGAATGAATCCATCAGAACAATCAGGCTTTAAGTAGTTTGGTGAGAGAGAAATTGGAAGAAATATTATGGTCCATTCTAATCTAAAACTCCCCTGACCACCATAAGCTTAAAATCCTAAGTCAAAATCTATTCACGGAATCACAATTTTGATTAAAAACCTCCAGAAACTTCCTAATGATATGCAATAGTAAGAATTGTGAGAAAATAATAATTACTTATTGGACTCCAAATGAAAACAAATTTGTTGCTTGTGAATGAGAAATAGGAACTGCCTACTCTTTTCCACTCCAATATGTCTGCAGAATGTAATTGCAAGTCTATGGCTAGTGAACTGGGGAAGCAAGATCTACAAAACGAAACAAAACAGATCAAAACTTGTGCCAGAAACTGTCCCACACCTTTCAGGATTTTATGTCATTACGGCCAATTCATAAGCATGGTGGAGAAGGGAAGGGCAGAGCTCTGTGACTGCAGCTGGAGGAAACAAAGATTTAACAATAATTTACCTCAGACTGCATTTTGTTTAATGCTTGAAGTGGCTCAATTTTTCTACCAAAAGTATTTATGATAATCAGAATTAACAATACTAAAATTATGGACTAGAGGGGTAGCTTCATATTTCAATGTCTTACACATTGCATGAATTAAGTCTTTAGAATTGTACCTTTAGACACCATTATGATCAGGGAGCTCACCAGTTTGGGAGTTAAATCTGGGATGCTTATGATCTTAAAATTCCTTATCTGTAATGTCTACCCACTATTCAATATAAAATGTCTAGAAATATAAAATGTTTCACCTCAATCTAATGGCTGTTGAAATAACTAAACCATTGTATATTCTTCTGTGATAAAGCACTTTATTTTTAATTGAGACTTTATGTTTTTATAGCACTTTTATTTTCATAGCAAAACTGGGAGAATAGTACAGCAGGTCCTCAGATAACATTGTTTCCTTCAACATCATTTTGTTATAACATTGATGAAAAAATTATCTGTCCTCTGCCAAAAAGCTAGCACCTTCTCCCTGTGTCTGTGTGGGCTTTTTCTGGGTACCTTGGTTTCCTCCTACATGCTGAATATGTGCATACGAGGTTAATTGGGTTGTCTAACTGTCCCAGTCAGAGTGAATGTGGCTGTGGGTGTGATGGACTCTGTGATGGAAAGTTGGGGTTCCACATTGTGCCCTTAGCTTCTGGGAGAGGCTCCAGCCCCATGACTCTGAAACTAAAATTAGCAGGTAGGAAAAGAATGATCTTACTTGTTTTTATTCATCAGTGTTAACTGTACATATAGCTCACATTTATTTCAAGTGTTTAATGTTAGAAATATTTTGGGTCTTTACTTAGACATTTGGTGATATTTTTGTGACCAGAAATGTACTGTAAAAACTTAACTTTTGGTTCATATTAATTAGCTTATAGTGAAATTAGTTTTGTTATAATCCTTTCATTTAAAATCAGTTTCCAAGAACCTATTGAGGATGTTAAGTGAGGAATTACTAGAGCTTTCCCATGTACCCGCCACTACCACACACATTTAGATTTTCACATTATTGACATCCCCCAACAGAGTAATACACTGTTACAATTAATGAACTATAATTAACTTATCATAATCATCCAAAGTTCATTGTTTATCTTATAGTTCATTCTTAGTGTAGTAGTTTCTAAGGGTTTGGACAAATATATGATGACATTTATTCATCATTATAACATTGTACAAAGTATTTTACTGCTCTAAAAAATACTCTGTGTTCTACTTATTCACCTCTCCTCCACCATTCCAATCCATAGTTTTGTCTTTTTTCAGAATGTCATATAGTTGGAATTATACAGCATATAGCCTTTTCAGGTTGGTTTCTTTCACCTTGTAATATGCATTTACGTTCCTCCATGTCTTTTCATGGCTTGACAGCTCATTTTGTTTTAGTGTTGAATAACAATCCATTATCTGTATGCACCACGGTTTATTATACATTCTGACTATGTCTGTCTTTTAATTGGTACATTTAGAACATTCACTTTCAAAGTAACCATTAACATGGTTGGATCAAAATCTACCATATTTATTATTGTTTTCAACTTGTTGCCTTTGTTCTTTATTTCTTTTTTTCTCTTCTACTTTTTCTGTCTTTTGAGGTTTGAATTGTACATTTTATATGATTTCATTTTCTCTCTATCTTAAATATACCAGTAATCCTTTTTTAAAACTTCTTTCAAAGTTCACAGTACATATTTACAATTAATCAAAGCCTGTCTTCAAATAAAACTGTACTGATTCAACAGTAGTTATTAATTTACACAAAGAAAATAATATCAGTTTCTCCTCACCTTTTACATCATTGTTATCAATTAATTCACTTATATCTTGGCATATATAGTAAGTATGTGTGTGTTTGCATATAATACATATGATATATTTTTATATATAATTAAATACATTATTGTTATTATTATTTAAAAACGTTTCTATTTGGGCAATTAAAATAAAAAAATACAAGTTTGTATTTTACCTTCAGTTATTTCTTTTTTTGATGCTCACTGTGTCTTTATGTCGATCTAGTTTACTGACCTATTTATCATTTCCTTCTTTCTAACTTTCAATATTTTTTGTAAGACAAGTCTACTGACAAATTTTCTCAGTTCTTGTTTTTATGAGGATGGCTTTATTACTCTTTCACTTTTGAAAGATAATTTCACAGGGTACCGAATTCGGAGTTAATGAGGTTTCTCACAATATTTTATTTTATTCCACTTTCTTCTTAATTGCATTGTTTCCAAGGAGAAGTTAGAAATAATTCTTATTTTGGAAAGATTTTTTTTTTTCTCAAATGGCTTCTTTCTCTTTAGGATCTTTCTCTAGTTGAAAAATAATTTGCTGAGATAACATTCCTTTGGCATTGATCTTACTTGGTGTTCTCTGAGCTTCCTGCATCTATGGTTTGGTGTCTGACATTAATTTAGGAAATTTTTGAATCGTCGTTTTAAATATTTCCTCTGTTTCTTATTATCCTTACTCTTTTGGTATTCCCATCATACATATGTTATACCTTTTGTACTTTTCCCACTGTGCTTTGGTAGTCTAGCTGTTTTTTCGGTCGTTATTCTCTGCTTACTGGTTTTTGATGATTCCGTTGCTGTAATCTCTAAATCAGCAATTTCTTCCTCAGCTGTGTCCAATCTACTAGTAAAGCATTTCAAAGACATTCTTTATTTCTTTTACAATGTTTTACAATCTCTAGCACTTTTTTCCAGTTCTTTCAGTTCTTTCTTATGATTTCAATATCTTTTCTTACATTACTCATATGTCTTTCATTTTCTCTACTTTATGAAATAGAGCCCTTGGTGTATTTATTATAGATGTTTTAAATTCCTGGTTGAGAATACCAGTTTTCCTGCCATGTCTGGTTCTCATGCTTGCTTTGTCCTTTCAGATTATGATTTTGCCTTTTATTATGTCTTGTAATGTTTTCTTGATAGCTGGACTTGATGTACAATGTAAAAGCAACTGCTATAAATAGGCTTTCCTGACTAGGTTTCACTGTTAGTGCACCTATGCCTATAGACTATAAACATCACAAGTGTTTCTTAATGTTTTTCTCCCTCTTTAGATGAGCGAGTATGGCTTGAGTTGGCTGGAGCTGGTTATTTCCCTTCTGCAAGGTCAGTTAGGCTCTGATAGCACTCCAGAAGCTTAGATTCCGATTAGTTTCTCCTGAGGTTAGATCTGCTTAAGAAAAAAAGAGTGCTGTGGCATATTTCAAAATGGTCCTATTTCTTCTTCCCTTTCCATTAGCTTAAGGAGATTTTTTTCTAATATTTTCTGCGAGAACCTGGCTGAACTCCTGAATGCAATCCTCACAAAATTATAGTGTCTCCCTTTATGATCAATATCTTTGGAGTGTTTAACTCTCAATGTGCCACATTGAGCTTTCAACAATTCCTCAATTTACAGTTCAGGTTTTCCTACCCTGATGCTAGTTCCCATGGAGGTTTTGCACTTATGAGTTACACCTCTAGTAAACCATGTCTCCTTGTTTTTAACTCTGTCTAGAATTTTGTGAGTAATGGTTTGCCCTGTGCCCTCACTTCTTTTAGAGAATCTAAAACAATTTGCTAAGCTTTTTACTTATTTTTAGGTGGAATGGTAACTATTAAGCTCCTTACATGTGAAAACAGAAACCAAACAAATACTTCTGTTTCTATGAATCATTCCTTAAAAATATTTTTAGACCTTTCATATTATTGGAAATATTCCTATAGATGTTCTCAAACTTTCAAATAGGGCTTTAATAATAAAAATATGTCAATAAGAAGTTTCTTGTATATCTTGTTATCCTTTATAGCTTCTCTCATGTCCCTAAATGTGGCCTTGATGAAGTATGACACTTCATCTTTAAAATTTAGTTAATAAGTTCCTACATTTTAAAAATCATTCATTTTTCTAATCTGTTAATTTGTCTCCATGCTTTAAACACAGTCATAATTATTTTCCACCTGTATTGTTGCAATAATTTCCTTAATGTTCTACCTGCCTTGTCTCTCACGTCATGCTAACCATACTTTACAATGAAATCTGAATGGTCTTGCAAAAATATAAATCTAATTATAATCTCTCATTATCTTGCGAAAATATAAAGTCCAAGCTGCTGAGCAATATACGCAGGACTCAGACCAGCACTTGTTTTATCAGCGTTGTCTCTTGCCACCTATTTCCTCATATGCTCTTAGGCAACAATATGCTAATATGTCCATTACACTCTAGTAGTACTTGAAGACTTGCAACCACAATCTTTTCTTATAGGCCTGCATATCATCTCTTTCTTTTCTTTTTTCATTTTTTTTCCTTTTGATAAGTTGTCCATATTACCTAATAAATAGCCTCACTCTTTTAGTCAAATCTTCATTATCTCTGCTCATGCTCTAAAGTTCAGGTCAGAATAGGTTACCCAGAATTTAGTTCTGGCTATGCCATTTACTAGATTCAGGACCCTGAATATGTCACTTATACTCAAAGAACTTATGTTTCCACCCTAGAATTAAATAAATTGAATAATTATTTATGCTCAATCTATGAGATTGATGTGAGGATAAAATGAGATCCAAAGAATGTTACCTAAATTTTAATGCGTTACACAGTTAAGACACATTCATCTGGGATGGGGGGGGGGTGTCTCCTAATTTCTACTTTATTTTCGGCTTTATTATTATTATTATTATTATTATTATTAATTTAGAATAAAATTTAAATGAGGCAAGGTAAAGAACAGTAATTTGCTAATCCTTCATAGATGACTGCAATGTGCAGCTTTAGTAAATCACATGTGTTTACGTTTTATTAAATGATTTGCCTGAAGAAACTTTATACAAAAATAATAATAATAATTCTAAAGAATCAATATTAGTAATTCAACAATATCTGAGCATTTTCCTGGGCCTGTAGTGATTTTTAATAAGATTTATTCTTATAAAGAGTAACTGTGCATGCTAAGAGAAGCAAATGGTTATGGAAGGAATGTTCTTTTCTTCCTCTCTTTAACTCTGGGCACTGATAAATACTGAATATCAAAGAAACCCGCTTTAGTTTTTCCTATGGTGTGACATTGTAACTTTATCAATAGTAGAAGATACAGCACTTTGGAGGAAGCTGATAATGCGAGGCTATATATAGTGAGGCAAGAAGTATAGGTGAAACTGTGTTTTCCACTTAGTTTTACTATAAACCTAAAACTACTCTAAAAATAAAGTTTTTTAAAATTTTTTCTAAAAAAGTAAAAAGAAAGCAATCTTAAAAGCAATTTTAAAATGCCTAAGAAATCTACAAAAGATCATTTCTTAAAGGAATTAATTGGATGAACTTAACTTATTAATCAAATAATCAAATCTTAAAATAAGAAATAGGATATTTATCGGTAACTTATAGGAGATTTAAAATTCAAGAAAGCAAAATACTCATTTGCATTATAAACAATGGAAAAATTAATAAGATTTTTTGGAGGGTGATTGAAATACACATTTTCATAGTAATTTATAATTTGTTTGTAAATTTATTAATTTATAGCATTCTGTTGTTATTTTTCCTAAGCATGAATTCTGTGAAGTAGATTATTATTCATCTCTTGTTAAGAAAACTTACAAGAGTCATATATTTAGTGTGCCACAGAAACAAAAATCCAATTATAGGGGATTGACATCAACAGAGAAGCAAATTAACATCATGGGAAGATATTAACTTTCAGTCTGTCATGTATATTTTTAGGTGATAGCTGTACATTTTATTAGTGGTATATAAAATTAAATAAATTTACACGCCTATCAAGCTGCAAAACATATGACATAGCTAATTTTTTGTTTCTATCCTCTTAATTTTCATATATATTGTTTTTTCCCACTGAAAATTGTGTAAATGGAGTCTTCAAAGTAGACAAAAGTTATTAGCTAAATCTGTCCCAGCTGATAGGTTATAGAAATGGTAATGTGTACTCTGGATTCAGTCTTCCCTCTGGCTTTATTTTGTTATAAACCAAAATCTTCTGTAAAAAAAAAAAATACCTTTTAAAAACAAAAACAAAAACAAAAAACCTAAATGAATATATTTTCTATATTAAAAATTGATTCAGAAATAAGAGCTTGTTTAAGAGGGAAATAATACAAAGGGAGAAACAAGGAGACCAAATAAACGGCTATTGCAAAAAATTCAGTGTCACAGACTGTCACGACCCGCGCAACAAGAGCCGTTCAGGATAGAGGTGGCGTGGGATGAAAGAATCACAGACACGGGGTTGGGAGGACTGGCACAAAGCACCACCAATTATACTGTAAAATAACATTCTTATATAGTTTTAGCAAGAAGAGCTATGTTTTCACAGGTGCGCTGGTAGATCTCTGGCAGCCAGAAATATCTCAAGGCCGCTTCTCAAGCAAGGGCTGCCAGGGTACAACATGCTTTCCCAGGCTAATCATGCAATATGAAATAAACAGTAAAAGCAGAAGCAGGCTTTGCCAGTGCTTCCGTTCATCTTCAGGCCATGCCTGTCTGACGTTTGTTCCCAACAACAGACTAGGATGGTAACCAAAGATAAGATGGTCATATTTTGGAAATATTTTGAAAATAGTGCCAAGGAGACTTTGTGATGGACTTAAAATTTGGTGTGAAAAAGGATGGAAGAAGGGAAGGAAAGAAGAAGAGAGAAAAAGAAGAAAGGGAGGGAGGGAAGAAGGAAGAGGCTATGAAAGAGAATGCAGTTTAATAAATATGAGTTTTGGGGGCAGTTCCAGAATGAATATATAAGATTAGGAATCACTGGATATAGATGATAATTTAAACCATGATAATTAAAGAGTCCAATTAGACAGTGAATGAAGTCTGAAAAATCAAAAATAAAAATAAGCCTAGAGAGTAAGACCTGGAATATTTCAAGGAAAAGATTTTCAGGGAAAGAAACATCATGAGAAATGAAGATAAGAAAGGAGTCTCAAGAAAAATTAAAAAAAAATCAAGAGATTACAAAGTCTGGAAGTCATATAAAAAGGGTCTTTAAAGGAAATAAGTTATTAGCTGACTATATCACTAGTTATGGATTAAGATGAAAACTGAGAATTGACCATTGGATTTTGCAATGTATAGGTGATTAATGACTAGAGAAATTTCAGAAGAATTGTAAGGGAAAATATGACTTAAATGCATAGAAAGACATTGTCAAGAAGGGAAAATACAAGGGAACAAGTACAAAAAACCTTTCAAGTAGTTCTGTTGTAAAAGGAAGCAGAGAAGTGGGATTTGAAAAGGAAGTGTTAATGGATTTAGTAGAAAGATGTTAAGGCAATCCCCATGCCCCCTGATTTTTATTTTGAACTAAAATAAATAAGAAAAGGTTTCTTTAAAAAGCAGGAAAACCTATCTTAAAGTGGTAAAAAAAGAGTTTGTGAAATGTAGCAAATTTATTTGACCAATGTCAATAGAATGGAGAGAAAATGTTTTGTAGAAAAAAATTAAAATGATGAATTAGTTAGAATAAAGAAAAGGATTGTCTAGAATAAAATGGGTATTATAAATGACTACTATTTTTTATAATGTTTTGTAAAGAGGTATGAGACAATATAGTTCTACATGTAAGAATTATATAGGTATTACTATAGGTAACTTTTATTTAAAAAATACATTTTCTGAATTGATATTGTCCACAACAGTAAAAATCAAAGTTCAGCTTTTAAAATAAAAATATTTGAAAACAGGTAGACTCCTGGTTTCGGATATGACAGGTAAAAGTTTTGAAAAATGTCACTCCTAATCTTATAATAAGAAAAAGAAACTGAACAAAGTAAAATTCAATGACTTTTGTTAGAGCCATCAGAAGACTGAAGTTGCAGAATAATTCCCCATTCTGAAATCTAAGGAGATAGAAAAATACAGAGAATATCTACTGAGATCAGCTTAGCTGAAGCAAAAGCTGATGTGCATACACTGATAGGAACACTTTTATAATAGTTTTGATGAGTTATTGCAGGATGAGTGTAGATCAATTTGAGATTGAGAAATATCTTAGGGCTACAGTTTTAGGAGGACTTTGCACTTTAATACGTTTTATTTCCAGGAACATCATCAAGTAGTTGAAGTAAGGAGCCAAGGAATGCTCTATTGTTTTAGGCAGTAGGAGGAAAAAAAATAACCATTTTGATATGTCGCCAGACAGTTCCCAATAACAAATACATCATTTCCAAGATAAATAGCATTACTGAAGCCTAATGGGTGTGGGAGAAAAGCAATTAGCCAGCCAACTCTAGCCCTCTTCAGCCTTACTGTATCATCTATAGAGAGAAAAAAAAAAAAAAAAAAAAACAGTAGTAAGAAACATTTCTAAATGTCATATCTCAAGATTCAGGCCCACAAAAAGAACGAGATTTAATCATAACATTATATAACACTCCTCTTCCCCGTACTTTACACATCAACTATGCCCCAATATAGTAACAGTGTATTACAGTTGAAGAAACTTCAAGACACATAATCTATGTAAGAAATAGTTACCAGGGGAAAACAATGACAAACTGAGACAAATGAAAAATAATAAGAAAAAAAACATGTTTGGTGCAGCTTTCAACAAAAAATTACATGTCGCCCTAAAAGGTGAGAAGAATCTCAGTTTGAAAAGACAAAGCAAGAATCAGAACTAGACTCAAATATGATAGATATTTGAGAATTACTAGATAAGAAATTTAAAATAACTATGATTAAAGGTTAAAACTTCTAATGAAAAAAATGTAGAAACAGATGGGTAATGTAAACAGAGAGATTAAAATGTTAATAAAGGATCAACAGGAAATATTAAAAATCAAAACCATTGTACAGAAATGAAGAATGGCTTTATTAGTCTCATCAGCAGGCTGAATATAAACCAGGGGGAAAAAAATCAGTGAGTTTGAAGATTCCAAACTGAAACGCATTTTTTTTTAAAAAGAGAGAAAAATACAATATCAAAAATCATGAGATAATTTCAAAAGGTATAACATATTTATAATCAGAATACCAGAAGGAGAAAATGGAAAAGGATAAAAGAACATTTTGAAGTTAACATGGCTGAGAATTTTTCAAAATTAATGACAGATTCCAAACCACTGATCCAGGAAGTTCAGAGAACACCAAGCAGGATGAATTCCAATAAAATTACATGTAGGCATATAGTATTTTAACCATGGAAAACCAGAGATGAGGAGTAAATCTTGAAAAAAGCTAGATGAAAAATTACATTAACAATAATGTATAAGAATTGTATTGGACTTTTTATCAGAACACACATGCAAGAGAGTAAAATAAAAATACCCTAGAATCATGCATCTGGTAAAATTATCCTTCAAAAGGTGAGGAGAATAAAAGACTAACAAGCAAAATAAAGGAAATTTATCACTAATAAAGTTACGCTGCCAAAATCATTAAAATAATGTTTTCATAGAGAAGAAAAATAAGTTAGAAACTTGTATTTACATAAAGAAAGTGTATGCTCGGGAAAACATAAGTTAAGGTAAAATAAATTGTATCTTATTTTTTTATTCTTAATTAATTGACTAAATAACTATATCTTCAAACTAATAATAGTAATGTTTTTGTGTGACTATAACATATATATGTATATATATATATATATATATATATATATATATATATATTACATGTATTTGTAAAATGAATAACAACTATGTTTTAAAGAAGCAGAGGTAGGAATTCAGAATACTCTTTTATATGATACCAGCACTACCCAAGAAGTTGTATCATGTTATTTAAAAGTAGACTTAGTTGTAAATGTATCACAAATTCTTGTGAAACCAGTAAAAATATTTTAAAAGAAATATAATTGATATGATAAAAAAAGAGAAAATCAAATCATATAAAATAAACAATTAAAACCAAAAGCAGAAAAGAGGTGAAACAAAGAATAAGTGCAATGAGTAAAAAAGAGTCACAAACATGGGTGATATTAATACAACTATATCAATAATCAATTTAAAAGTTAATAATCTATTATACCAATTGAAAGAGACTTGTGAAAGTGGAAAAGTAATAAAATAAAATTTAATTTTTATTGTTTTGAAACTAACTTTAAATATAAAGAAACATATAGATTAAGAGTAAAGGAAATGAGATTCATGTTCATGCTAACAGTAATAAAAAAAAAAGTTAAAGTAGCTATATTAATTTCAGAAAATTTCAGTATATTTTAAAACCAAAGAGAAATTATTGAGGATAAAGAGTTTTACATAACGATAAAAAGGTTATTTCTCAAAAAAAAAACAGTAAAAGCTATAAGATGTATATAGCTAATATCAAAGAATCAAAATACATGAGGCAAAAACTGATAAAGCTGCAAGAAGAAATTGACAAAACCATATTACATTTGGAAATTTCAATACCTCTGTTTCAGAGTTAGTAGATCCAACAAGCACAGAATCAGGAAAAAAATATAGATGAAATAAAGAGAAACATTAGTCAAAATAATTGAATTAAGATACTTTAATGATAACAGAATACACATTCTTCTCAAACTTTCACAGATTATTCAACAAGAGATATAATGTTCTGGTGCATAAAACACACCTTAATAAATGTAAAAATGTAGAAATCACACAAAATCTGTTCTCACACCAGAATGGAATTACGCTCAAAATCAACAATAGAAGTATTGCCATAAAAACCCTATATATTTGGAGATTAAACAACATATTTCTGAATAACACTTCCAAATGAGTCAATAACAAATTTTTAAGAGAAATTTAAAAATATTTTAACTAAATAAAAATAAACAATTTATCCAAAGTAGTGAGCTATAGCAAAAGAAGTACGTACTGTAATATTTGCAGTAGTGAGTGGATATGCTAGGAAAAAGGAAGATCTAAAATTAATAATTTATGCTCCAAGTTTAGGGAAATAAAGAAAGAGGAAGAAATTAAGCCTATGGTAAGCAAAAATAAAATAAAATAAAATAAAAATTGGAGCAGAATTTAATAAAAATTAAAACAAAATTAATAACAAATATCAAGAAAATAAAAAGCTGGTTCTTTAAAAAAATCAATAAAATTCATAATCCTTGAGCTAGGCACTAAGAAAAACATGAGGAAAAACAAAAATTACTAATATTAGAAATGAAAGAGAGGCCATCACTAGTATTTCAATGTACATCAAAGGTATAATAAAAAATATTGCTAGCAAATCTATGTTCATAAACTGATAACTTAGATAAAGTGAATCAATTTCTTGAAAGATACAAGACACAATTAGAAATATATAATCTGAATATTTAAAATGAGATAAAGAATTAACATGAAATAAAAATTCAAATAGATATCTTCTATGATTATAGGTGCAAAATCCTCAAATTATTAACAAATTAAGTCTATTAATAATTACAAATAATTGTACACTGTAAAGAAATGGGATTAAATTAACATATGCACAGCTGGTCCAATATTCAAAATGTAATCCATCAATCAAACAAATTAAAGGAGAAAACATATGCTACTATTAACTGACACAGAAAATATATTCCACAAAATTAAACACACATTCACAATAGCAACTCTTAGGAAATTAAAACTAGAACAGCACTTTCACGACTTAATAGAATACATCTACATAAAAATCTTATAAATAACATCACACTTAATGGTGAAAAAACTGCATAATTTCCCCTAAGATCAAAAACAAGTCATAGATGTTATCTCAAACCATTCCTATTCAAAATCATATTAACAAATCAGAGAAAAGAAAGAAAGAAAAAGATCTATAGAGAGAGAAACAGAGACAAAGATCCAGATTAGGAAGCAAGAAATAAAACTTTCTTTGTTGACATGATTGTCTGTAAAAAATTTCAAGAGTTTTGATAAAAATGTCATGGAACAAATACGTTCTTATAACAAAATATTAGAGTAAAACTTTAATATGTAAAAGCTTATTGTTTTATGCTGTCAAGATAATTGTAGGTTAATATTAATAATATTTAATAGAATCAAAAATTAAATAGGTTTATATATAAACCTATAGAATATATAGAAGATGTACATGTGGAACATTATGAAACTCTGATGGAAGAAAGTAAACCAGAGCTAAATAAATGTGGAGATATTCTCAATTCAAGAAATCTCAATAATAATTCAAGAAAACTTTTTAATTGGAAGACTCAATATTACTAAGATATCAATTCTCAAATTAATCAATAGGATCAGCAAAATCCTATTTAAAATGAGCAAGCTATTTTGTAGGTATAAGTAAATTGATTCTAAACTTTATGAGGAAAGGCAAAAGATGCAGAATAGGCAATACAATACAGACAAAAAAGAGTAAGTTGACTGATTGACATTTTTAGTCTTCAAGATTACTGCAAATCTAGAGTAATCAAAACATTGTGTTATTGCAGAAAGAATAGCTGCATAGACCAGAATTGATATCCCACAATTAGAACCCCATAAATATGACCAAATCATAATTGACAGATGAGAAAGGCAATTCAATAAAGAAAGGATAGTCTTTTCAACAAACAGTTCTATAATAAGTATATATCTGTGTGAAAAAAATCTAGATAATCTCACAACTTTTACAATAAAAACTGAAAATAGATCTAAATGTAAAATAAAAAATATATAAAACTTCTAAAAGATAAAATAGAGAAAATCAAGGTGACTCTGGGTTTGGCAATGAGTTTTCACATAAAACACAAAAAACACAATCCATGAAATTAAAAAAAAAAATAGTAATGTTGGACTTTATTAAAATGAAAAAAAAATCTTATTTGCAAAAATATGCTAGAAAAATGAAAGACTAGCCAAAGATTAGAGAAATAATTTCAAAGCAGATTTTTTTAAATAGTTCTATTGAAAATACAGTAAGAACTCTTAAAACTTAACAATAAAGAGACAATCTAAAATAAAGATGGCAAAAAGATCTGAAAGAAAATCCCACAGAGAAAGGTATACAATTGGGAAATATACATATGAAAACATGCTTGTCATTCACCATTAGAGAACTGCAAATTATAATGATGATATAACACTTATTAAAAGGACTAAAATACAGAAAATTGACAATAAAAAATACTGGTAAGGATAAGAGCAATAGGATCTTTAGAGCACAAAATGGTATAGGTACTTTAGAAAAACAGTTTAAAAGTTTCTTGTAAAGTGAAACACAGTTTTATTATATTAGTGAACAATCATGCTCCTAGGTATTTACACAACTGAATTTTTGTGTGAGTTAGTTTATCCACACAAAAAAACTGAACATGAATTTTTATAGCAGCTTTATTTAAAATTGCCCCTGAAACTGAAGCAAGCATAATACCCTTCAGTTGATAAATGGGTAAACAAACAGTATATCTATAAGGTAGAACATTATTCAGTGATAAAAAATTATTTACTAAGCTATGAAAAGACACAGAGGAAGTTCAAATGTATATTTCTTAAAAATACAGTCTAAAAAAGCTATATACTGAATGATTTCACCAATATGACATTCTAATAAAGGCAAATCTATAAAGGCAGTAAAAAGATTAGTATTTGCCAGTTATTAGAAGGGGGGATGAAAGGGTTAAATAGACGAATCACATAATAATTGTAGGACTGTAAAACTATTTTGTGTGATATTGTAATAATAAATACATGACATTATGCATTTGTTAAAACCTATAGAACTGAATAACACAATGAGTCAACCTAATGTATGTAAATTTAAAAACATCATTTAAGAGATTGAGGGATTCAGGAAATAAGCAAATTATAGGAGAACCTAACCATATCACAAGTGTATAAAATAAACTCACTGAAGGGGATGAAGGAAAAGGTGATGACCTAAGTAATTTTGTAAATAAATGGAGTGGAAAAAAAAAAAGGCTAAAGGAAGTGTACATAATACTTTTCTGTACTTAGTGACTTCCTTCCAAAGACCACAGTGTGGATGAGGGTAGAAAAATATAGTATTAAGTGAAGAAACCTGACAAACACAACTTCAGCCTAGTGATAGAGGTCAACATCAGTAGTCATAAATCATGCATCATCTTATTGATAGTATATAACCTTAATATGATGTAATAAAAATAGAACTTTCCTTGTTATTTTTCTATCAATAACACATACCCCAATCTAATCACAAGAAAAACATCAGACAAATTTTAATATGGGGTATCCTGCAATATGTTTTACCATTATTCCTCAAAATCATCATGGTCATCCTAAATAAGGAAAGTTTGATAAACTTCTAAAGAGGAGTGTAAGAAGACATGACAATGAATACAAGGGGTAACCTGAATAGAATCCTGGAGGAGGACATTAGGCATAAACTATAGAAATCTGAATAAATTATGACTTTCTATCATAATAGAAATACATGTACCATGTCATATCAGTGTATGATCTCAATACAAGAAGAATCTGTGTGTACATGTCAGGGCTGCATATATAACTCTGTACTCTGCTGGAACCCACCGGCTAAGATCGAACAGTTCCTGAGAGGGGGAGTGAGCATTGAGAAAAGAAAGAAAAAAAGAGAGACAAAGAGAGAGAGACAAAAGATTGATTCGGGAGGGCTAACAGTAAATACTGCACCCCGAGTTTATTAAGCACAGCATATTTATACTCTTGGAAATGCATGGGAAGCAAAATCCACAGATATTCTAACAATTACTGACATTTACATAAATTCTCTCAAAACCTCCTTAATCCTGTTCTCTGTCTCCCATTCCCTGGGCAAGGAATGTTCAACTCTTTACATTAAGCCAAACTTCCTCCTTCAATACAGAGCCCACCTGCTCTGCAAACTTCTAGCTTGCAGGCAACTTTAACCCTGTCTGCAAGACAGGCAGCAGAAATAGCTCCCAACAGTACTCTATTTTTCTGAAAATCTACAATTATTAAAAAAAAAAGTCTATTAATTTAAAAAGATATTGGAAAACAAAATAAAAACCTGTGTACACTTTGGAACATGTACTTCAGACTATATTAACATGACATATAGACTTGATAAACTATTGATTCCCTATCACAGATCTCCATGAGAGAAACTTGCTAAATTTCTTCAATATTCTACTATCAACCCTCATTTTCAGATAATCCCATGATTATCTAGTCTTATAATTTAATGTTATTAGTATTCTCTTTTTTTCTATGTGAAAAAAAATTCTATATACTTGAATACTGCAATTAAGTTATTCTTAACATTTCAAGAATTACCGTGCTTTTTTTGTTTGTTTACTTCATCCTTGAGTCATATTCTTAAGTCTCAGTTGTTCGGTCTTCAGATGTCCAATATCTCTGATGATGTCATGTCATAGTCAAAAGTACTGTGAGGACTCCATATAAAACTCTATAGTACCATACTTTTCACAATATAAAAGTCATAATTAAGTGCTTAGTCCTACAGTAAATATAATATAGTCATTGGATTAGAATATTATTTTAAGAAAAAATTTGATTCCTCTAAATCAAAAACTTGGCTAGAATGATCATTCTTATACTAACAGCAAAAAGACTGACTTTGATGTATTTCCTTACTTGACTAGTTAGTTGTGGTAATTGTGAAAATAAATGAATTGCTTTATTGCTAAAAAATAATTAGCTTGCTAACAATTTCTCTTCCTTACATGGATATAACAAAGTGCCACAGCCTATGGCTGTAAATCAGAGGATAGAAGGCTGATACAGAACATTAAAGTCATCATAAATATGAGATAGTTTCACAGTTTTAGATGGCATGTTAACTAATTAGGTATATTGTTACAAGATTAATTAAAATAGCTTAGGATTTACCATATTTACACCAAGCAATCTATATTTACAAGGCCTGGGCAAAGGTTAACATAAACATAATACTAAACATAAAGTGTCAGAATAAAAATAGTCAATTTCCAGTTACTTAATTTGATCCTATAATATACTTTAAAATTATATATTAAAATATTATTATTTTAGTTTTTACACTAAGAAATACATGCTTCTACAACTTTGTCTGCCTATACTTCTTTTTGATTGTATTTATTTTTATATAAAATCATTGTTTTCATTTCACGAAGTTTTTTTGACATTAATCTAAAATGAGCAATGGCATAATTTTTAACATTAAGCAGAGATTTTTTGATGTAACAGATATTGATCATTATTAACTTTTTGTGAAACTTTGCAATAAATTATATATATTTACATATTTCTAGACACTCCAAAATAAATTTAGATACTGGCAGAGTGAAGAGTTTGGAGCAAACATATTGCCAAATAAACAAGAAAACTAGGGGAAAAAAATCTTTTTTAAGACACTGGAGACATAATATAATAGTGAAGAACTAACCAGATAAGATCAATATAATTATTATTCAGAGAAGGAATCACAATGGAATTAATTAAATACTTAGCAATGAAGAATAATACAAATGTTATAAAACTTTTTTTAACGTATTTAAAAGAGCGATGACACAACATAGCCTCACATGTATATGTTAGCAAAAAAGAAAGACATAAAATTAATGATTGAAAAATCTAAATCAAGAAGTTGTGTAAAATGCAGCAAAATAAATCAAAATAAGACATAAAGAAGATAATACAGATAAGGATAGAAATTAAATAGAAAATGTACAATATAGGGGATCAACGAAGGCAAATGTTGATTCTTTGTCTATCAAACTGACTAGCATGCAAAACTAATAAATATAAAGAGGGGGAAATGCAAATAACCAATAAAATGAAGGAAAAAGCATCATTACAAATCCTAAATGTTTAATTAATATGATGTTAAAACATAAAGATATTATTATAATTTCATATGAATAAATTTGAAGTTAGAACAAATGGAAAAATTATAAAGAAAATGGAACTGTAAAAATAGACAGAATAAATAACATAAAATATAAACATTCCTATTACTATAAAACAACCATTCCACAAAGAAAGGTCTAGGAACAAATGATTTCACCTGAAAAATATATTAAATATTTAAATAAGATCATATAAATCTCAACTGCTTATAATAGTCATAAATTAGAAGTCAAAATTATATTGTCAGCAACAAAATCATTCAAGAGAGAGAAAAACACAGAGACAGAAACAGAGACATGTTAAAGAACTATAAGAAATAATATAAAATATTATCAAGCAATATTATAGAAATTATTATTAATGGAAAGAAGACACTAGACTTAAGGATTATAAGACTCACACTAATAAGATATAAATTCCCTCCAAGGCAATCAATATCAATATATGTGCAAACTTAACAGAATTTCCAAAATTACATGTATATGTGTATGTTTGGAAGGGAGGTGAATTTAAATTAAATAAAAAATATATATAACAAAGCAGCAGGCCAAGAATGGACAGCAAACCCATAAGATAATTAAAATTTGGTGTTGCGCTAAAATATATAAAGGCTTTTAAAATTCTATAATTAAAACATCATAGTACAGTGGTAGAATAAAAGAATAAACCAATATAACAGAATAGAGAGCTTAGAAATAGACCCTTGATTTCTGAAACAGATGGTACTACAAATCACTGGAAAATGTTTTTGCTTCAAGAAATCATTTAATGAAAAGTAGCTATCTATAAAAATGTATAATTTGACCAATATCTCACACCATGTGCAAAGTCTACTTCCATGTAGATGCAGTATCAAATTATAAAGGTAAAAAATAACTTTAGAAAATAATTTTAACAAAAATTTATAATGTTGAGGAAGGGATATTTTCTTAACTAGATAAAAATTTAATTTATAAATGTTTTTAGTAATTTTGATTACATAGAAAATATGAACTTATTTTTAGTGAGACACACTAATAAAAAAGCGAAAAACAAGTTTAAGAATGACACAAAATGCCACATCTATTTTTTCTCATTTTAAGCTTGTATTTTACTTCTTTATAGGGTCTCACTAAAAATAACTTTAGATTTTTATGTAGTCAAATTACTGAAAAATTATTTTATGTATATATATATATGTATGTATGTATATGTGTATACACACACACACACACACACACACATACACATATACACACACACACAATGGAATATTACTCAGCCATAAGAAAAGGTGAAATACTGCCATTTGCAATACCATGGATGGATCTTGAGATTATCGTGCTACAAGAAATAAGTCAGACAGAAAAAGTTGAGAACCATATGATTTCACATATGTGGGATATAAAACTGAAAGCAACAAACAAAACAAACAAAAACCTATAGATACAAACAACAGTTTAGTGGTTACCAGAGGGAAAAGGGGATGTGGGGAGGTAGATAATGATAAAAAGGGTCAAACATATGGTAACAAAAAAAAATTTACCTTTGGGTATGATATCCATATGATGTATTATTGAATTGTACACTTGAAACCTATATAGTTTTATTAACAAATATCACCCCAATAAATTTAATTTAAAAAATAAGAAAAAATATTATCCTCAAAGAACACACACCCAAAAATTTATTTAATTTTTATAAACCAATAAGAAATAAGACTAATAAAAAATAAGCAAGAGACTCAAACAGGTATTGTGTAAATAGTACATCAAATTGTCTCCTCCCCCCCTACAAAAATGTAAAAGTCAAATAAATATTAGAAATAAAAAAAGCCTGAAATATATTGAACCTTATTAGTAATTAGGAAATATAAATTAAAATCACAATGAGAAAATATCATGTCCCCACGAAATGGCTAAAATTAAGAATATATATATTAGTTAGAATGAAGGCAATTGAAACACTCATTTATTTTCAATCATTATAAAATTTTGAAAATTGTTTGGCATCATCTACCAAAGTTTAATGTAAGGGAACATACTGCTTGGTCAAGTATTCTTAATTCTAAGAATGTAGGTAACAAAAATGTATGCCTGTGTATGCTAAGAGACAAATAAGCTATGGCTATATAAACCACAGGGATGAATTACTTAAAGTTAATATTGAGGGAAAGAAGTTAAATATAAGTTATATAAAAATAATTGCATGTTATGTAAATACCAAAAATATAAACAATAGAGTTTAAAGATACACACATGAGTAGTAAGACTAGAGAAAAACTGAGGAAGTGATTACCAAAAACATCACAATAACCTTACCTTTGGAAAATGGAAAGTGTGGTGATTGGAAAGGGGAATGTAGAGGGCTTTTGAGTACTATTGTGTTCTAAGTTTTGACCCCTTTTGTGATTACATTAATTTCATTTTATGATTAATTACTAAATGTATATTATAGTTTATGTCCTTATATTTAATATGTTTATTTTTTTTAATTATATAACCTTTCAACTCTAGGAAATGGAGTTTCCAAGTAAAAGTTATACAATGCTAACTTCATGTTTATATTTACGATTATTTCTAAGAGTTGTAGACTGTAAATGCCACTTAGAGATACTGATTCAGTATTTTCACATATATATCAACTTATACCGATACACATGTAAAATGATATGATTTATCCCTTTAAAAATGTAAATGTCTAAGCTCATATAATTAAGTAGTAACCTCCAAACTTAGCATTTAGTAAGTATGATAGATCATGGATTCTTTTCTTTTTCCCTTTGCAACATATTGCTTTATGTAGTGTATTAAAAATGTATCCCCTGTTTAAATTTGGAAACCAAAGAGCACTAATAGTGTTTAATTTATTTTCAAATGATTAAATTAAAATCTCAATGGATTCTTTTTTAATGATGACATTAAAATTAATTATTGTACATTTTAACAGTAAAGCATATATATTTACATTGTGTGTTCACCTCTCATAGTTTGATTTCCTTCTATCACTACATATTTGACCCCTTTTACCTCATCTAACTCCCTTCTGGTAGTCTATGGTCCATGTCCAAGAGTCTCTGTTTGTTTGTCCTGTTCATTTGTTGCTTTTAGGTTTATATATCACATATAAGTGATATCATGTGGTCTTCAACTTTTTCTGTCTGGTTTATGTTGCTTAGCATGATTATCTCAAGGTCCATTCATGTTGTCGCAAATAGCAATATTTCATCTCTTCTTATGGCTGTGTAATATTCTCTTGTATATATGTACCACAGCTTCTTTATCCAATCATTTATCCTAGGATACTTTGGTTGCTTCCATGTCCTGCCCACCGTGAATAATGCTGCTATGAACATCAGTGTGCAAACATCTTTTTAAATATGAGTTTTCAAGTCTTTAGGGTAAATAAATACCTAGTACAGAGATTGCTGGATCATATGATAGATCAATTCTTAGTTTTTTGAGGAACCTCCAAAGTTTTCCATAGCAACTGTACCAATTTGCAGTCCCACCAGCAGTGTATGAGGATTTTAATTAAAGAATTGACACTGACCCCAATAAGATTTTATTTTATTTTATTTTATTTTATTATTTTATTTTATTTTATTTATTTTATTTATTTTATTATTTTATTTTATTATTAGTTTCAAGTATACAGTACACTGGTTAGACATTTATATAGTTGCTCTTTCTCTCCTCTGGCTCTCTACCTAGCTATTACATTAGTGCTAACTGCATTTACTATGCCATGCTCCCCAGCCCCATGACCATTGAACAACTACTAATTTGTACCTTCTTTAACCCTTCACCCCATTTTCCAGTCCCCCAAACCTTTTCTCCTCTGGCCATCACCAGATTGTTCTCCATATTTGTGAGTCTGTTTTCAATTAGTTTGTTGGTTTTTTTTTTTTTTGTTCCTTAGATTCTGCATATAATGTTCCTTTCTACTTATGGGCTCCACAGTTACTACTATTAATAATATGTTTTTTAATGTTATGGTCAGTTATTCTCCAAAGGTGGTCTCTGGGCTGGCAACATGAGCATCATCTGGAAACATATAAATTCTCTAGTCTCACTCCAGTGATTCATAAACTGTTAGGGAGGTAGGAGGAGGGAGAAAAACTGAACAATCTGTGTTTCAACAAGTTCTTTAGATTATGCTGAAACATGCTGAAGTTTAAGAACCACTATCACAGATCATGAGATCCTAAAGGAAAGGGACTGTTAATTAATTAATGATTTAACCATTTTAAAAATTAATTCATCCAAATCAATGTTGAGAAATCAGCACTTTTCTTGTCTGTGGATGGACATAGTTTAATAATGCCATTATATATTAAATATATAATAGTGCACAAATAAGAGCTTTTCCAAGATATCATCAAAATAATTTTAAAAGCATTTAAATTAGAAATTTAGCAAAATTTTGAATACATGTGATGCTGTTAACATATGCTTAAAGATTATTATTTTTGACTTATATCTCTAAAACTTAGAGTCAATGAATATAAACATCAATGATGAAATTTGGAACTCTGGAAAGAAATATTAGTGTCATGATATTCTAATTAACTTCCAATTCTTATGGTAGTATTTAAATATCATATTCATCTGAAGCTTGAGGTCTTCTTCCAATGCTTCCTGTTAGCAATGTTTATTTTCTTCTCATGTTATAACATGACTCTTTCTATCTTTAAGCCATTAATTATATAAAGTCCTCTCATGCTTGAAATTTCTGATTCCTCTTCTGCTTTTCTCTTCTGCTTTAAGGTCTTATATTATTATACTGATGCCATCTGAATAATCTAGGATAATCTCTTCTTTTAAAGGTCAGTGGATTAATAATGTTAGTTACATATGCAAATCTCTTTTTCATGTAATGTAACATAGTTATGATGTAACATCAGGGACCAAAGATCATGGATACCAAAATTCTGTCAATTTCAGTTAAACTTACTATATTTCCAAAAATAATGTAGCAGACACCTGTGATATTATTTGGCTTTTTGGTATTTTTAACTTCGTACATTTGAGAATTTTTTTCCTAAACTATTATTAGTTTGTGGTAAAGATTTCTTTTGTCTAGAGATTCAAAACTTCTGTATCAATACTTCCCTTGCAGCAAAAGTGTAGGACGTGGACTTAGGATGTACCAAATAGGTATACTTTCTCTTGGAAGGTAATGATACAAAGAAGCAGGGACCATGGGGACCCCTCCCTAGTAAAAGTTTTGAGTGTGGTTCTGTGAACTATTTAACATCATGAAATGAATTATTTTTCTGCTAAATGCAGCAAAGAACATAGAAAAACAATTTCTTATATGATGTCTCATCTGCACATTTGACTGCCCTTTGTTCTGGACTATCTGTATATCTGTATATTGAGTAGTTTTGAAAGATAGCAACTCCCTCTGGAGAAAATGGCAAGTTTTCATATAGACTTTGAAAGATAAAAATAGCATTTCCCTGTGGAGCAAAGGGCAGGTATGCTTATAGCCTTGGAATATAGAGATGATATCTTTTTCCATAGCAAGTCTTACGTGATTAGTGTCCATGATAAAAAAAGATTCTCTAAACCCCAAATTCCTCTTTTGCATTACAACCCATTCCATATAAAAACTTTCATGCTGAGTCATCTATATTACCCTCAACAGATTTAAAAGCAAGGGAGACTAAAATAAATATGCCAATGTATACACTTCCTAGTTTACCATGAGTAAAACCTTGTCTCTGAATCAGGGCTTTCATTTCTTCTGCCAGCATCCATTAAATATGCAGCAGGCTAATTTGTATTTTGCAAGTTGGGTAAAATCCCATTTTCTCCCCACTTAGTATAGTTGGCAAAGACGTTTATATTTCTTAAATTTTTAAGTGATTAAAAAATGGGAATCAGGATTCCGGAGGGCATTTATAATAATTGGAAAAATATATGAATTGGTATTGGGCTTTTGGGCCAGCAAAATATAAAGATGGAGAGATGTGTTTCTAAAAGCATACTAGCCTAGTAATTTTTTTCACTAAAAAATCTGAAACAAATATTGACAATATGTTACACTCAATCTAAGAAAGCTAAGTGCTAAATACAACTGTATGTGGTTTATTAATCTATAAATTAGTTTACTGCTTAAAATATAAATTATAGTTTATGCTAAAAATATAAAATGTATTTTTAGTATATAGTCATAACACCATAACTTGAAGGTGGTTGATAAAATAATTTAAGAGGATTATTTTAATTTAATAGCACATTAAATTTATAAAGATATTCTTAAGTAAGTAATTAAAATATCTATTTTTAATTTAACACGCTATATTATCTAGAAAAAAAGAAATTAGAGATCTAGGTTTTTAGCTTTAGTGATTTAGTCTCATTTCTTCCTCTTAAAATTTATGATGTTGAAATAAATGAGTACTATCACATAAAGAAAATATATTTATAGGAAAAAATATATTTATAAGTGCAATAAGTCAGACAGAGGAAAACAAATACCATATGATTTCACTTATGTATGGACTCTGCAAAACGAAATACAACAAACAAAAGAGAAACAAACCCATAGATACAGAGAACAAATTAAAGTTGCCAGATTGTAGGGTGTTGGGGGAATAGGTAAAAAATATGAAAAAGATTAAGAAGCACAAATTGTCAGTTATAAAAACATTCACAGGGATATAAAGTTCAGTCAGCATAAGGAATATAGTCAATAATATTGTCATAACAATGTAAGGTAACAGATGGGTATACTTTCAGAGTGATTACTCAGTAAGTTATATAAATGACTAATCTCTATATTGTTCATCTAAAACTAATATAAAATTATATGTCAAATGTAATTGAAAAATATGATAAAATATAAAAAATATTGACAATTCTACCAATTGATTAAAATTTAAGTCATATTTTTCAATCATTTTTTATTTTTATATTCTAGTCTTTAAAATATTTTTAGGAAAATAATATTTTCAGAACCAAAGAGACAGGCTCCAATGGCTTGGGCATTTAAAAAATTTTTATTGATTTTTAATTTATTTTCTAAATTTTTATATTATTTTATATTACCATAAGCCCATACATATTAATTAATGTTACTTAAATAAGGGAGAAAATAGTGATGTGTTCTCATGCTTCATTGACATCGGTGTCAGACAGATATTTTAATCTCATTCTGACTTCATTATTTATTAACCATGCCGCCTCCAGCTAAATACCTAGCTGCGGGACTGCTGCCTCATTTATTAAACAGGGTAATAATAATATCTATAACATAGGGCAATTCCATACAACTATGTAATTTATGTGATTTGCATATAATGGTGCATCAGTAATTACATGTTTATTTTTTATCATCTACAGTCGTTCGAGCATTTATTAGATTAATTTAAAAATTTTATTATAAGTAATAAAGTCTTTTTAACTGCTTATTAGTTCTTTTATGTATATATTAGATTACCAACTTTTTTGCATTAAATTGCACAAATATCTTATATGATAAATTTTAAATTTTTTGGTGTCATTTCAAACAAATATTTAACTTATCTGCTTTTAATTTTAGTTTATTGCTTTCAGATTTAGAGGTATTTCTTTTTAGAGATCTAATATTTATATTTTCAAAGTTATTTTCTGATTTATTTAATACTTTTTTAAAAACTGTCTGAGATTTATTTTAGCCTATTGAGTGAATGTAATTCTAATTTTATCTCTCTTTTATTTTTTATTTCTAAAATTTATTAATTAGTAATAAAACAATTGTGGATTATTTTTTCTTTCCTCTACATTCTCTAATTTTATCATTTAAAAATGATAAACACGATTATAAAGAACAACTTTCACATACATAATCTTTTTTAAATATTGTGTGTGGTTTACTCTAAATTTGTTCATCTATTCATTTTCTTTCTTTCAGATATAAATAGAAAAATTATAGGAAAACCATGAAATGCGCTTGGAATCTTTTCAGCATACTTAAAGCTTTAGAAATATGTAAACAGTTGCCTTCTAGTAGAGAAAAACATATTTCCCCTATCTTTCTCATGAAAACCACCCTTAAACAATAAGTAAAAGGAACATTGTTGCAAAATCTACACTGCTTATCAAGAAATTCAAAGCTGAAATAGATTTCAGAGACAACAGAGATGAGAGAGAGCACTCAAAACACAGAATGAGTCATAGACAATCAAAAAATTAATGTTATATTACAAGCAGCAAAAGAAAGAATATATCATCCTGAGTACATTTAATGAGATTTGAAAATTTGTATAGCATATTTGCTAATAGATGAAAATAATCAAAGATGTATGAATTATGAAAGACAAGGGTAAATGCCTTTCTATACTGTTAAATGGTAAAGGATCTGTTCAAATTTACTAAATTTACTGGATGCAGTCTTGTAATCACCCCATTTATCCAAATTAAACTAGATAAACATTTTATTATTAATTTTATGCTGTTTATTTAATTGTTTTAAAAGAAAAATTATGTTTGTATTCTATGATTCAAAAAATTAAGTGGTTTTTCAGGTATTTTAGAAAAAAAAATTTGTTATATTTACAAAGGCTATTTATACAATACACATTTATAAAACATTTAACCTCATTTTTCTATAAATTTTCTATTTTATGCAATAAAAAATTACTATACTTTACTTCCCCTACCCATTCTATGTCTGATTCTTTCTTACCATCATACTTTTTAAAAATCTTTTTTTTAAGTATAGATAATATATTATTTTATATTGTTATATTAGTTTCAGATGTACAGTGTACCGATTCAACATTTTATACCTTACACTGTAATTGCCCTACTAATTCTAATAATCATCTGTTACTGTTTAAACTTATTACAATATTATTGACTATATTTTCCTTTCCCTTTCACGCATCCTCCAGTCCCTCTCTTCTGGTGATCATCACTTTGGTCTCTACTCATATGAGTCTGTTTTTGTTTTGTTTTGTTTGTTTGTTTTCTTTTTTTAGATTCTGTATATAAGTAGAACCATAAAATATTTGTCTTTCTCTGCTTATTTCACTTATAATAATACCGTTTAGATCCATCCATGTTATTGTAAATGGCAAGCTTTCATTTTTTATTGATGTGTAATATTCTACTGGCTATCTATACCACATCTTCTTTATCAATTCATCTCTTATTAAAAAAATAAACTTAGGACATGAATAAATGGAAAATATACCGTAATCATGAATTAGAAGGATTAATATTGTTAAAATGACCATACCAACTAAAGCAATTTACAGATTCCATGCAATCTTTATCAAAATGCCAGTGTTGTTCTTCTCAGAACTAAAACAAATAATCCTAAAATTTATATAGAACCACAAAAGACCCCAAACAGCCAAAGCTATTTTGAGAAAGAACGAAGTTGGAGGTATCATACTCCCTGATCTGAAACTACAAAGTTATAATAATGAAAACAGTATGATCTGGCACAAAAACAGACACAGATCAATGGAACATAATAGAGAGCCAAGAAGTAAGCTTTTGCTTATATGATCAACTAATCTAAGACAAGGAGATAAAAATATATACTGGAGTAACAATAGTCTCTTGGACAAGTGGTATTTTGAAAACTGGACAAATATATGCAAAAAAAAAAAACTGGATCATTCTTTTACACCATATACAAAAATAAACTCAAAATGGGTTAAAAGCTTAAATGTAAGACCTGAAACCATAAAACTCCTAGAAGAAAACATAGAAATTAAACTACTTGATGTCAGCCTGAGTAGTATCCCCCGGAGCAAGGAAAACAAAAGCAAAAATAAACAAGTGAAACTTTATCAAACTAAGAAGCTTAAGTATGCACCAGTATACTTTAGATACTGGAACAGAACAAACGAAAGTACAATGTGTGCCCATGAAGAAGAAGTAAATAAACTAAAAAATGAAAAAGTATAATTTTTAAGATACAATTAAAATATTTTCCAGTATTAACAAATCCTGTAATCCATAATAATATTACAAACTCAATAAATATGTGTTTAATGATGAAAGAAAGAAAGGAAGACTGGAGAAAAAAATCAATGCCTACTATAACTTTAAGAAAACTAAGTCATAATATTTTTATAAAAGGTATCACTGAATTTTAAATTAAAAAATTAAGAAATATTTTTGAACATATAGTAACTTGAAGAATAGAGTTTCCATGAGATACATTTTAAAGAATACATTGAGAATCAATTTTAGTTAACTGAGTTATCAGTTGATAACATAAAACAAGTGTATTCACAGAAAGTATTGAATTCTTTAAGTACAGAGCTATAAATTTAAAATATGCATTTATATCTTTACAAATGTATTTGATGTTCTAGGGGCACACACAATGGAATTGGGACCATTAGAACTTGAAAAATAGAAATGATGCAAATAATAAAATGCAGGATAGTAATGAAAATGTGAAAGAGGGCATAAATATGGGAATTTTTCTCTTCTTTTGTTGTCAGATGGAGAAGGAATCAAATGTTACTTAAAGATAATTTATTAATAGAGTTCTCGTGTATTTAAATATATAAATAAAATAAAAAAATAATAATATTTTAAAGGCATATATGTAATATTTTAAAAATAGATAAAATTAAATAAAATAGCATAATATGCTCTGGAGTACTGTGTACCAGATTTTATAGATATTATTTGTCTATTTACTATGTTTATTTTTAGCATTTTATTTTAATTATGTTGTAAAAGAGTTATAGATCACTGTCATCTCCTCACTTCTCTCAGAATTTATCTAGTTTCTGAAGGTAATGTCTTCACTTACTGAATAAGTCTTGAAATTGCCTAGGTGTTTGAGTATCTATAAAAATGTCACATTTTTGTATGTCTTTCATTTTTAATGTCATTTTTTGTTTTTTTCCAGCTAAATATTGCATTTCTACATGTAGACTTAGATAAATGTAACTGATGTAAAATATTTTAGTATAGCAATAAAACACAGTGTTTTGCTCATTTACCTATTGATGATAATCTAGATAATTTTAATTTTTTATTAGAAATAATTATATATAAATGTAGCATTAAAAACCTCAGCAGAACACCTAATTGCTGAGCTAAAGAGGAATGATAGGGCTATTTTTAAGAACTGAAATCAAAGATAGAACTGAACACTAGAACAGAGGCTCATAAACTAATGCCTCAGAAAACCAAAGTTACTGGACAATTATTAACTAAGTAGAATCTGTCCTTTTACTGCCTCAGAGGAAAGGCTATATTGCCTTGAGCCTGCACAAGGCAGTGAGCTAGAACTAAGAGCTTGACAAAATGTTGGGATTACTCCTCTCCGCTTCAGTGAAATGGAAAAATGTAGATATCTACAAACTCAGACAAGCAAAGAAGGTTAGTCTTTGTTCATGCCTCTCATCAGTAATCAAAATGCAAACAACATCAAACATTTGTAAGGATTCTGAAAATACGCTGCATCTGTGATGCAGAACTCTACTTGTCTGAAGGTGAATGTAAACAATGACCCTGGAACATTGAAGTCCCTCAGGAACTTGCAGAAGCAGCAGCAGAACCATTGCACAGTGTGTGCAGAATACAGACACACAACTCTCACCCATACCCCACAAGAATGGATGCAAATGGGGGTCCCCAGGAAGTGTGGGTAATAATACAGGACTTAGAGGGTAAGCTTATAGTGAAACCTTACAAACATAAAAGAAATATGAAGAAGAGATACACCATGAGGGAGGGAGGTTCAAGAGACACACAAAGTAGAGTTAAAGGTAGAAAAATGTGAGGGAAAAAAGCACAATCTCAAAATTTATTTTAAATAATTTGAGAGGAAAAATAATTAAATAAACTAAAAAATATACATGTGGAAGCCTGAGAAATAGTAGTCATAAATAAAAATAATGAAGCAGAATTTAAAGGAAAAAGAAATATAATCTTTGAAATTAAAACTCATGGGGAAGGAAGGTTAAATATATCAAAACAAAAGATGTATCTTAGAAAATAAATCATAGTAATAAATTATACACATAAAAAAATCTAAAAATTAAAATAAAGTTTAAAAAATATATGTTAGAATGAGAATATTCAAATTCAAAGTACTATTGAAATAATTAAAGCTTCTGAAAGAAAAAAATTTGGAAACATGAGTAAAGCACAGAAAGGCTGAGAAATTTCCAGAATTTATGAAAGATGTAATGTATCAAGTTCAAAATAATGTAATCTGGTTTGAACATAAATAATAAAAATAAATTTATACATACATTCTGTACTTAAATGTAGAATGAAAATAAAAGTATAGACTAAAAGGAGAAACTCACAAAAAAAATAAGCAGAAGAAAAAAAAATTACTTAACAAAACCAAGTCAGACAAAAACAAAAATATCATATTCTTCAAGTACAGAGATAAGAAGATAGGATAATACTATCAAACTGCTGAGGTAAAATAATTGTAAGCATAGAATTTTTAACCCAAGTTATAAATATAAGAACAAAATAAATCTGTCATTATATATATCCTAAAGCTGCAATGTGTTCTCGTTTTTAATCTAACAACTAGCAAACAGATTGTTATTTCTTTGTTTTACATCTAGTAATGTAATTAACATGTTAAACTTTTCATTGTGGTCAGAAAATATAGATATTAAAAGTTCTGTACAATATCATCAATATTTATTTTGAGGCTATTTATGAAAAATTTAATTGTCAGTGAGCTCTGACTAAATATGTTGTATTTAATATGTTTTATACACATACAGACACACATACACATGTTTATAACACCAATACAATATAGCATATTATATAGATTCATTGAATTATTTTTTTTTGGACTGCTTTATCCAAAAAAATTTAAGAAAAGTGGGTTATCTGTATAAATACGTATGTTTTAATGCTTTAATGTTTCTGCATTTAGGATTCAATGTTGCTCAAATACAAATATTCACAAACATTAATTTTTGCTGTTGATTATGTGATTATCTTCAATTTAATTTTTACATCTATTAAATAAAAAAAATACATCATTTTTAAAAAATAAAGTTAAGTGGTTATAGAAGTTTTATAATAAAAAGTGTTTTCATTTGGTCTACTCTTTTTAACACTGATTTCTTTTAGAAGAAATTACTTTCAAAACTTTAAGCTATTTTTTTAATTGGTAATAGGCCTATATTTCAAAACAACTTGTTTATACCATTATTTTATAATTTTCTTACGCATTATCCATTGAATTTTACTATGGCAGCTAGATATTCAGCTTTCCAATACCATCCCTTTCAACCGTACATTCAATTTTTTAATACTTTTATAGCAAATGCTTTTTTACTAAATATTTAGAATTTATATAATAATTGTCATGTAATTATTCGTAGATGAATAAACTATTAACTTTCTTTTTAGTACTTTTTTATTTATAATTTCCTGGGATTGAATAGCTGGCCTCATTTTTCTTAATCTAATTATATTTATATGTAGCTATGACTATTCATTCCAAAATTCTCTAAATTGTGAATCTCTAGGTGTCAGATTTTAGTTTGTTTCTTTTTGAGCAAGGTGCTGTAAATTCGATTGGAACTTCTGAGGATGTAGATGGGTTTGTCTAATAAGGGAATTTCCTGAAATAAAATGGGGTTGTCTGGAGAAGACTTTAAATGCCAGAATATGGAGTTCTTTAGTCAGAATGGGAGAGAAGCAGTACCTTGACTATGTGTTCTAGAGAAAACATGTTGAATGAGTGAAATATTATTTTTTTCAGCTCAGTTTGCAAAGCTTTAGATGCCAGATCCCTTTAATTCTTGAGCTGTCAGTTCCTTGAATACTGCTCCACTATGCAGATTGCTCACTCCAATCTCTCTAGATTTCTAACACAAAATGTAGTTATTTCCTTTCCCCTTTACATTTTTAAAAGAATTATCAGGTATTGACATATTTTATTTTTTCTCTTTGGTCCTTGTAAGTTCTCACTTTTTGTAATTCTTTTTTTTTTTTTTTTTGGTCATATTTAGTGCACTACGAGGGTTAACTGGGGCACATAGTTGTTTTCAACCTATAACAATTAAGCAGTAAAAAAAAAAAAAAAACACTTATCCATAGAAAATTAACCTCATATTTACTGTTTAATTATTCATTTGACCTTAACTGATATCAGTTTTGTGCTCCTGCTTTCTTTTAACTCAAATTTCCCTGACTCGGTTTTGACTATGGCTCTCTTGTACAAAAAAATAATAATAATAACATATGCAATTAGAATTTGTAGAAACAACCAATCTGAGATTTTTTTATATTTTATTGAGAAAGTTCAATCTATTTATATTTATTGTTATAATTCATACATATCAGGTTGTCTGTCAGTTTTATTAATGCCAACTTGCTGTGTCTTTATTTGCTTTATTTTTTATAGACACTATGTTTCTTATTTTTACCTTCCTTATTTATAACCATATGTATAACAGATATATTCATAATATGTACAAATATGTATGTATAACACAGGTATATTTATTAAGTTTTTATTTTGATTTTAAAGGTCTACTTGACCTATATTTTCTAAAGTTAAAAGTATAGCAGAATGTTTTATAAAGATTTATTATAGATGAGAAATTTAGAATATATTTTTATATTTTACTTACTCTTCATCTGTACAGGTATACCTGAGATATTGCAGATTCATTTCCAGAACACCACAACAAAGCAAATATTGCAATAAAGTTAGTTGCACAAATTTCTTCATTTCCCAAGCCATATAAAAATGTTTATACTATACCATAGTCTATTAAGTATGCAATAACATTATGTCTAAGACAAAAATTTATGTACCTTAATTGAAAAATACTTTAGTGCTGAAAATATTAACCATCATCTGACCCTACAGCAAGTCATAATCTTTTTTTGCTGGAGAAGGGTCTTGCCTCGACATTGATGGCTGCTGACTGATAATAATAGTGATTACTGAAGGCTGGGATGGCTCTTTTTTTAAAAATAAGACAAGAGTGAAATTTACTACATCAACTGACATTTCCTTTCATGAAAGATTTCTGTATAACATAGCATAACATACTGATCGATAGCACTTTATCCACAGAAGAGCTTCTTTTAAAAGTGGATTCAATCCTTTTAAACCCTGCTACTGCTTTATCAACTAAGTTTATGTAATATTCTAAATCTTTTATTGGCATTTCAACAATCCTCACAGTATCTTCACCAAGAGTAAATTCTATCTAAAAAAAAAAAAAAACACTTTTTTTTTTTTGCTCATTCATAAGAACTTTTTGTATGTTGAAGTTTCATATGAGATGGTAGCAATTCAGTCACATGTTCAGGCACCACTTCTAATTCTTGTTGTTTTACTACATTCACAAAATCTGCAGTTACTTCCCCTACTGAAGTCTTGAACCCCTCAAAGTCACCCATGAGGTCTAGAATCACTTTCTTCTAACTCCTGTTAATATTGATATTTTTGACCACTTCCTACAAATCACAAATGTTCTTAATGGTGTCTAGAATAATGAATCCTTTCCAGAATGTTTTCAGTTTACTTCACTTAGAGCCATCAAAGGATTCCCTAGGCAGATATAATCTTGAAATATATTTTCTAAATAATACTTAAAAGTAAAAATTGCTTTTTGCTCTAGGGGAGGCAGAATGAATGTTTTATTAGCAGGCGTGAATGATACATTAATCTCATTGTACATCTTTGTCAGAGCTCTTGGGTGACCAGGTGCATAGTCAATGAAAAGTAATATTTTGACAAGAACATTTTATTTTTTCCTGAGCAGTAGGTCTCAACATTCAGCTTAAAATAATCAGTAAACCATGTTACAAACAAATGTGCTGTTTTTCAGGCTTTGTTATTTCATTTTTAGAGCACAGGCAGAGTAGATTAGCATACTTCTTAAGGGCCCTAGGATTTTCAGAATGGTAAGTGTACATTAGCTTCAACTTAAAGTCACCAGATGTATAACAAGACAGTCTGCGTATCCTTTGAAGCTTTGAAGCCATGAAAGTCCTAGATAGCATTTTCTTCCAATATCAGTCTGTTTCCTCTACATTGAAAATCTGTTGTTTAGTGTTGACACCTTTATTAATTATCTTAGCTAAATCTTTCTGGATAACTTGTTACAGCTTCCTCATCAGCACTTGCTGCTTCATCGTCCACTTTTATGTTATAGAGATTAACTTTTTTCTTAAACCTCATGAGCTAACCTCTGTTAGTTTCAGATTTTTCTTCTGCAGTTTTCTCACCTCTCTCCACTTTCATAGAATGGAAGAGATACAACTTTGCTCCGCATTAGGCTTTGGCTTAAGAGAATATTGTGGCTGGTTTGATCTTCTATTCAGATCTCCGTATCAGAACTAAGGCTATTTTACTTTCTTTCATTTGTGTTTTCACTGGACTAGAACTTTTAATTTTCTTCAAGAACTTTGTCTTTGCATTTACAATGCTGGCTAACTGCCACAAGAGATATAGCATTTAGTCTATCTAGGCTTTCTTCTCCCACCTCCCCGCTTTAATTCCTCCTGCACCCCCACTTCCACCCGTGACTTATGGATGTTGCCATTTCCCCTTTTTAAAAACTGGATCTCTGAAAGTGAGGTGTCTCCTCCTACACTATTGCAGTGTGCACCTGGGATCTGGTGCCCCTGGTACACTTGGAGGGCCTGGCACACCTGGGCACTAGGGGGGCCTGGTGCACTTGTGACCTGGTATACTGGAGGTATGGTCGGTGATTCCACTTGGGACGTGATACCAGGACCTTCTGCATGTAAAGAAGACGTGCTAACTGCTACACTATGGAGCCACCCATATCTAAGCTTTCAATAGGCCTTCCTTACTAAGTTTAATCATTTCTAACTTTTGATATAAGTTGGTCACTTGAACACTTAGAGGCCACAGTAAGTATTAATTAGCTTAATTTCAGTAATGTAAGTCAAGGACTAGGGAGGCCCGTGGAGAGGGTAAAGACAGGAAAACTGCCAGTGAACGGAGCAGTTGACACACACAACATTTATCAAGTAGGTTCACCACCTCATGTGTGCTTGGTCCCTGGTGCCCAAAAATGATTATAATAGTGCCATCAAAGATTATTAATTATGGCTCCCCATAACAAATATAATAATAATGACAAAGTTGGAAATATTGTGCAAATAACCAAATGCGTCACAGACACACAAAGTGAGCAAATGCAATTGGAAAAATGAAGTCTTTAGAACTGCTAGACCCTGGGTTGCCATAAAATTTTAATTTGTAAAAAATATAACATCTGTGAAGCACAATAAAGTGCAATAAAATGAGGTAAACCTGTATTTTTACAATAAAGCTGTCATGAACATTTTTGTATAAATTTTTTCATGGACACATGCTACCATTTCTCTAGGAAAAATGCCTAGAAGTATCTGGATTATATAACTATATAACTATATAACTATATATATATATATATATATACATTTTATTTACAAACCACATATAAATAATTAGTATATTATATATAGAAATATATATATTGTTTAAATTTTTAAAATTTGCCAAACTGTTTTCAAGTGGTGATGTCATTTTGCAGCTCCAGTTGAAATGACAAAAGTTCTATTTGCTCTGACTTCTGGCTAATATTTTATGATGTCAAGTTTTTAATTTAAGACATTCTAAGATGTGTGCAGTGGTACCTTGTTTTTAATTTGAAATTCCCAACCACTAATGATGTTGAACATTTTTCCAAGTGCTTATTCACCATCTGTATGTATTTTTGATAAAGTGCCTATTCAAATAATTGGCCCATATTTAAAGAAAGTTTTGCTTTCTTATTAAGTTTTTAGAGTTTTTTAATACATTTTACATGAATAGCCTTTTACAGATATGTGATTTGCAAATATTTTCTTCCAGTCTGGCTTGTCTTTTGTTTTCACACATCATCTTTTAAAGAGAAGTTTTTAGTTTTTGATGAAATCCACTTTTTTAATTTTGTGTGTGGTATAAGTTATAAATCTAAATCCATATTTTTGCATATGAGCACAGAATTATCTAGCACCATTTGTTGGAAAGACAATCCTCTCTCCACCAATTGACTATATTTGTTTGGATCATTTTCCAGATTTTCTGTCTTGTTGCATTGAAATTATCACAGTTTTATTCTTGCATCATTAACTTGGAAATTTGAATAAAGTCCTCTTTCTTTTTATAGTGTAACTTTAACTATGTTCTTCACTTAGCCAAACTAGAATTTATGTATTCTCTTTCATTATATATTACTTTCCAAGTAAAACATTTACTTCACCATGATTTTGACACATTTATACATAAATTCTATTGTAAGTTATATGCTAGAGAAAGTGTTGAAGACAGAATAGTATTTTGGAACTCATATGAATCTGGATATAATGAAATCTCCTTTAATAATGAGACAATGAATTTAAAACATGAATCCCTGATTCAGTGATAAGTTAATCTTTAAAAATCATTGTGAGATTTAATTAGAAGAAAGAAGTGCAGATTCTTTAATCTCATTAATCAAAAACTTTCACTATACAAACTGAAAATTTAGGTTCATTATAACTGGAGGCCTCAAAAATATAGAAATAAAGATTGTTTTCACCAGGATATTATTGCCACATTTTGGTATACCCACATTCTCCTGCATAATTCCAAATATGTTTGCTTTATTTATTTAATTCTTATTGAGTTTTAAGTAAGAAATTTTTTTATAATACCCATTGGTTTTGGCCATATTTATCAGTTTGGCAGGTTTTGATCATATCAGTTTTCATCACTGGTCATTAATATGTCCCTTCCCACCGGACGACTAACGGTAGCTCCGACCAGATGTGAGACTCGAGGAGACAATCTGCAAGAGAATGGGGGACAGGAGACACGAAGAATGGAGGCAAGACAAAGTTCTGATCAAGCCTCGTTTATTGTAGGTAGGGGTAGAGTATATAAAGGGGAGGATTTGCATAACCACGGTTGCCTTGGATACCGAACCGCAGAACATTTCATTTCCTTATATGACCCAAAAATGCAGAAGGGTCCCGGGAGAGGAAGGGGCTGCAAGGTCAGATTAGTTTAAGCAAATGGCTCAAGGGGCCCAGGGCATGTCAGGGCATGTCAGGGCAACTGACTTAATGCTGTCTATCCTATCAGATAGCACAGGGCGAGGCAGACCCTGTCCCAAGGCGAAGTTGCCTAGATCTCAGGTATGAGAGCCTTGATAAGAACAGCTCCCGACAGATAAACATCAGATAAGGCTAGCTTTCCATTTCAATGAACTTTTAAGAGGTAATTCTTTAACATATTTCATCATTTATTTTTCTGAAAAATAATTTTGTATAAGATTCTAAGTATAATTCTTTGGGAAATTTTAGATTAATTAGAGAAGAATAGATAACAGTACAACATTTAGCCTTCCTCTGAAGAAACATAATATATCATCCTATTTGTTCACATTTTTGTTTATGTCTCAATTAAATTTTGTATCTTATATGTCATTCATTCTTCATGTTAATAATATTCTTAGACAAATCATGTATTTATTAAATACTATATCCTTTATATTATGTATTTGTAATGAATTAGGATTTTTTAATGTGTAACTCTTTAAGAAATACAGGAATTAAGAGAAAAATCTAAATTTAAAAAATAATCAAGGAAGATTTGCATTATTTCCCCTATTGATTTCTTAGCATGGTATTATTGCCATCGAAATTTTTTGTCACTACTCAAATTACACTACTCAAAGTTATTCTCAGAACTTTTTACTATGACAAAATTATCATTGTTCAAAAAATATTTTATATCAATTTTATGTAAATTTTATTTTTAAATATATATCTTATACACAAAGGAGTTTAATTTCTCATATTTTACAATTTATAATATAAAAATGAACTTACATCTTTTCTTTATTCTTTATAGTCAGCATACAAATGACCCTTTAAGATATAGTTTAGGATCTTAAGTTACATTAAGCATTTATAAAAAAAATAATTGGGGGGCATAAGTTAAAATACAGAGCTCTAAACACACTGTCAATCAGTAATCAAATAGGATATAAATAAATACATTAAAAATTATAGCAAATATTAATTTTAATTACTATTATGTAAATATTAATTCTAATAAGGAGGATAGAAAAGATTTTGATTAAAATAATGTAGAAATAATAATTGGTTGCCACAAACAAAAATTCTCCAATAAAAAATATCCAAGATTTTACTGTTTGCAAATGAATTACTAAGTAAATGCATGTATATTTCAATCAATTATTGAACTAAATACCATGACTTGAAATCATTTAAGTTCTTCTTGAAAAAAATATGACAGAAAACAATAGTGTATTGCAAAGTAATTGATAAAATAGAGTAAGAAATGACAAAGCAATGGTAAATAGTGTTACATAAACCTGGGGAAGGGTGTGAAGCATTCCAGGTAAAGATGAGTCTTAAAATGAGACTTGATGATTAGTTATATTTTGGATTGACAGAAATAGAAATGGAAGAGTATTCACAGTTATTGCAATAAGATAAATGTATAATTGTGGAAAATTATAAACTAATATGGTTTTAAAAATGAAAAAGAGAAAGGCAATAAAAAAATCTTTTGAAGAAGGGTTACATTTTAGAGAATCTTACATTTAAAGTATTTGTGTTTAGATTTTATTTTGAAAACCAGGAATTATTAACACTTCTTTAGTTATAAATATCGTTTGAGAATTTGATAAAAGTTATTGAATTTCCAGAGTAGATTTCAAAAAAACTCAGTCTGGCTTGCAAAAGTTAATTTTTAAACATTTTCAGGAATTTTTATGAATCAACTGATGTTAATAGCCTGAAATAGTCATGGAAATAGGCAACCATAAAATCAGGTTTGTTTTCTTGTTTTCTCCCTCATTCCCTCTTCCTCCTCCTCCTCCTCCTCCTCCTCCTCCTCCTCTTCCTCCTCCTCTTCCTCTTCTTCTTCTCTACTACTTCTTCTTCTTCTTCTTCTTCTTCTTCTTCTTCTTCTTCTTCTTCTTCTTCTTCTTCTTCTTCCTTCTTCTTCTTCTTCTTCTTCTTCTTCTTCTTCTTCTTCTTCTTCTTCTTCTTCTTCTTCTTCTTCTTCTTTTTTCTTCTTCTACTTCTTCTTTTCTCTCTCTCTCTATCTCTCTCTCATAGAGAAGCCCAGTTGTTTGCCAATTACTGACACACCACTAATTTCCTCTTTCTCAATGTTATTAATTCTTATATACTTGAAATTTTGCAAGCCATGCTATAAGATTTTCATAAAACCTCTAAAATACTCCATAAATTTATTCTATTTTATATATTTCTTTGAGAGTAGAATTGGGGACTGATCTGTAGTTATTAAGGAGTTATTGGGTCATTAAGTTTAAAAACTGGGTAGAAACATAATTTAAAAATGAATAACCTAGCAATTAAATTCTAAATATCTTGGGAAATGAAAGCATAGAATTTAGATTCATAAGCTATAAACTATTACAATAAATTTAGGTTGAGCTATATTATTTAAGCTACTACTTTGAAGTATTTATTATGTACCAAACACTTTAATAATCACTTTATGAGCCTTGTTTCTTTTATTCTACACAACTTAATGTGGCAGATACTGATATCTAAAATTTACAGAGTTGGTAACTGGGTCTTATAGCTATTTAATACTTTGCACAAATTTAGAGTTTATACTTGATAGGATTTGAACCAAATTTTGTTTGAATCTAAAGTGTATGTTCTTAGACATTAAGCCATAAATAAACTGGGAAATCTTTATATCTAAACTGACAACTCTGAGAGATCAAGCCTACTTTATGGAGAGAACATTAATATCACTAGACAACTTGACCAGTCAAAATACCAGTTATGGAGGGGAAAAGGATAATTTCAGTAAACAGTTCACTGAGATTGAAAAATACATGTGGGAATTGTGAGGGTTCTCAAAAGTAGAGCCAGTTCTAATCTTATTCTATCAGCACAGTTGATCAAAGCAGTGTATGATAAATGTTTTTTACTTTGCAAAGCAAAAAAGAGCATTAAATTCAACAACAACAAAAAAAGGAGTAATTGAGCAGAATTTGTCAAGGGTAAAGCCAAGGCAGGGAAAGTTAAATAAATTTTCTAAACACTTTCTCTTTTAGTACTCACAATATCCCCATAAGAAGACAGACAACATGATTATAAATCACTAAGTTGTTATTTACCTTCATATACCGAATTTCTAAAAAACTTGACACACAACAAATTTGTTTAGTATATGCCAGTTAAATTTATTGTTATTCCTATTTTATTGTTGATAACACTAGGTGTTCCTGAGTTAATTTAATTATGAACAAATGATAAGAGGCAGAATTTAAACACAGATGTTCAACACTGAAATTAAAGATTTTATACATTAGCTGGCAGACTTAAGTTTCTGAACCACCCTATGTCCCCAAAAGCCTTGAGGCTGATGACCTATTCTCCCAATCTCATGAAACTCTCATTTGCTCTTTTGTCAAATGGCATCAATTCAATAAAGTAAAGAAAATAGATGGAGAAGCACGTCAAGTCGGCAGTACACAACTCACTGAAGTAATTAAGTAATTACTTGCAGGAACACATTCCTCCCTCAAATATAATGTGTAGTATTATCAATATTTTTCTTACAGAGGATTAAGAGCATTAAGGCAATTAAGCATCATTAAAAGGCTTGTTATGAAATTGCATAGTAAAGTATTAAAGTTAAACCTATTTTTGATTCATCAATGTGTTTTTGTTCTTTTATTTAATGAAGATCAATTTAGTGAATGGGAAAATAGAAGGTTGATGGAAAACCAAAGAGACTGGCATAAGATTATCATGCCAAAGGAGATTAGTGGAACATTTCCAATTGAGTACTATAAAAATCTTACTTAGAGGCCTGTTCTTGATAAATTATCTAGCAACATAAACTAAAAAGGGAAAAAATGTACAGAAAGACTCATCTGTGAAACATCTGCTGGTGCATAAATTCTTACCAATATCCTTCAGAGCTAGAAGCTGAAGACAATTTGTAACACACACACACACACACACACACACACACACACACACAATATCAGATTTCTGCCTTACATGAGAAAGGACTGATGATATGGCAGCACAACAGAGTGCAGAAAGTTGTCACTTGCCTTTATCAGGCTTAAGGGACTTTAATCCCTGTGCATCAGAAACAGATATAAATCTGATCTTTACTTCAGTTTCCCTCAACACCAGTGTGACCAATTTAAAGCACTGCAGAGGATGACTAATAATTCTGCACATGTTTATAAAATGATACTCACAGACTTGCAAATTAGCATGACTATGACCATTTCTACCATATTTATTATGTTCTATTAGCATAAATTTCATCACAAAAGCCTTACCAAATGGTAAGAGGAGGGGGCAACAAGGCAACTGATTAAAAATAAAATGTTTATTGGACCTGGAACTTTACATGATTTTGGGAAAGTGTGATGTCTTGTCAACAGAAACCATTTTTTTGTTGTTTTGAGGAAAAGATTCTCTTGGTTATGAGACCTAACAGTATTGTGAATATTGGTAATATTGGAAAGAGTTTAGAACTCACATGTATCTGTTAACCTGGGGTTTCTGGACAAACAGCAAACATTAGTGCAGATCTGAATGAAACCCACTTACCCAAACTCTCTGTATATTTCTACCAGTTAGTAAACTAAACACACACTTTCAGGGGAAAATTTAAGAATATCAAAAGGTGGAGAAAGGAAGAGTATCAGTGTTCAGTGACTGTGGTGTGTAATAATTTGGGATGGAAAATATGGAGAGGTAGACAGAGTGACTTTTTTTCTTGTAAACATTATTTCTTAAACCATCACTTTCAAGAAAGATATCACCTGACAAGTTAATCAGGTAGAGGGAGCTTTCACTAAGTGGATTTTTTCAAAGTGTAAGAATTAGAACTTAAAGTCTGCTTCAACCAATGATCATAAATATTGTGCCATGAACTGGCAACATAAGAATCATTATAAAGCTCTACATAAAACTAAAAATTTTTAAGCACAAATCTTCAAGTAAGTTTTGAATAAGTTTTGGGATTCAGAAATAACTAAATTCAATAATTTCCAAACCGAGGACTACGCAGTTTGAGAAACCACTATCTCTGGATTTTTGTTACTAGAGTAATAGCCCTACTTAAAAGAAGAGTGCAAGAATACAGGATATTTAGAAAAAGCATAAAAATTGTCACTTCTATTATTTGAAAGAGCAAAAGGAACTATGTACTATGATTTTTATATCTTTGAAATCTAGACCTGCAAAACCCAAAGACCAATCAGTATCATCACTATACTTGATTGCATCATCATGTTGAAAGCCATATGAAACGTCTCTCAAACTCCTTCTTGTATTACTTATATTCAGTTATATTTTTTATTACAAATAAATTAACTTTTTCACAAAATATGCTTTTTTGCGACAGGACTACAATATATATTCTTTCTAGGAGTGAATCATTTTTGGTATGGTGGGCAAAAGAATTGAGGTTTAACTTGTTATATTGAATTTAACTCTGGACATTAAGTTCTACTTCAAAAAATCAAACACCATCTCTACTTTCTAAAAATATAAAATTAATTTGACTTTAAAAAATATTTACTTAACTAAACATTACTAAGGTTATGAGACTATCTGAATAAAGTTGATGAGTACAACATTGTTGCAGCAAATTAGATCCCTAGACATAAGTCAGTGGCCACATAATAGTTCTATTATTTTTAATGCATTTTGGACCTGATTACCAAGAATCATGTTTCAAATTCTTCATTCATTTAAACATGATACATTTTATACATTTGAAAGACTCGAAGCAATAAATTCGTCAATATATAAACTTCTACATCCCAAAACTAAAATAAATTTTTTAGAAAATTAATTGCAAATAAATCTGAAAATTCTATGAAATGACAGCTTTGATGTAAATAATTGTTTCCACAAGATTTGGGGAAAAAAAAATAACTTTATGTATTGTCTCTTTATCTAGAAACACACTCACCTGTCCAAGAAATTAGATAAGAGTTTTAGTGCTTACTGAAACAACATAAAATTCTTCAGAGTCCTCCATCTTAGACTAAAAAGGTCCAAGAGAGCTAGCTCAGCCAGGAAGACAAAACAGCTGCTGTAAATCTTGAAAGGAAAAAACAAAAGCTTAAACAAAAGCTTGAAAGGAAAAAACAAAAGGGTAAAGCAATTGTTTTAGGATTCTGAAAAGATTCGGCAGAAGATGCTATATGAAAATGATCACTATTGGAAATCTAAGAACTTAGGTTTGAGTTTAATTTCTTCAAAATTGATTAAGGCCTACACGGTCATTTGAGAAAAAAAAATATTTTTTACCTTGCCTATCATACAGTCCTGGTATAACACAGGTGAAAAATACTTTGTAAGAGTTAGATACAATTGTGGGTGCATCTTGGAGTTCTGAGGTCTAACATGGGGGCACATGGAGAAATTAAATTCTGATAGTATCAGGCAAGAGAGACTAAGCTTGCTTCAGTAAAACACAACCTCATTATCTCAATAGCTTGAAAATAAACAAACAAATAAAGGTACTCTTCACCACTCACACCATGCCATGACAGGATAGCGGCTGTGTCCTGCTCAGTTCCTTCATATAGAAATTCAGGCAGCTAGTGAGGACATCATTACAAAAACAACCAGTCATTATGCCAGAAGAAAAAAGAACTTTAGAGAGTTTTGCACTAGGAATAGCATACTTTAGTCTAGAAGTATCACATGCAGTGTCTGCTCTCAATTCATTGGTCAAAATGAATTATATGGCCCCATCTAATTACAAGAACTCCAGAGAAGTCAAATCTACTCTATATGTGAGAGGTGGACAGGGAGAACTATTTGGGAATTAGTAGTGACAGATACCATCCTCAGATTTTTAGCTATTAACCCAAGTTTGGTACTCAAGAAAAAAAAAAAAACTCAATAGTATACAAAAGTTTAATCAAGAGGGTAGCAGAACACCTCAAGGCTGTTTGTGAAAATATATAAACTACATACAATTATTATGAAGATACGGTCACTGAGATCATGACAGGGGTTGCCTGTCTTCTGTTCTAGGGTAAGTAGCCTTTCTGATATGGACAAAATCTGAAAGGTGGGGCAGCTCTCTGTGAAGCAGATGTCTCTTCAGAAATTGTTTTTCATATGAGGAATTTGAAGAACCCTGAAAGGCCTCCTAGTTCTCACAGGATTCTACTTTCAAGTATAGTTTCTAATTTGTTCTTTAATTACTCCAAAAATATTTTGGCAAAATTATAACCTGGACTCTTGTCATCTCTCTTTTTTATACCTTTTATATTTTTTCTAATATAATGAAAAAAAGACTACTTCCAATGCAGCATCAGGAAAAGAACAACTGTAGGAGGTTCTGTCTGGCTAATAACAAAGGAATACTCCTGTGGTAAAGGGATCAGAGGATGCTAGTGCGCAGCAGTGAAGTGCCTGAATAAATAATGCTTTCATTATGCTGGGAACGTGGTGGAAAGAATGTGGAACAAATAGATGCAGAATCTACAGAAGGTACTTTTATCTCTCACTATTAACAAAAATTACCCCTAACATTTATTACATGCTTACAAAGAGGCAGAACCTGTAGAGAGTAATTACATATATTTTCTAATGTAATATCCTCAACATTCTATAAGTCAGTAATATTACATACGCAGGAGGAGAATAAGACAGGAAATGTTAAACAATGTGCCACAGAACACACCAAAATATTCTACACCTATCATTCTGCTTAATTATACCCATAATATCTATCTATCACACTCTCTTATACTAGATTCCCTTTTATTTGTTTAGTGGCAGACCCAGAGTATTAACTCCAATAGGCTGATTCCAGAGCCGTCATGAATATAATTTACTCTGGGTGGACAGTAAAAATAAATGCCACGAAACCTTTTTCTGACTTGATGAGGAAAACCATGTAAAGATAGACACTTGGATTGTATGAAAGGCAAGTGAAAGAATTCAGATTAACAGACTGAAAGGAGCCAAGAGACAGTAAATAAGTAAATAAATAATTCTGTAATAGCAGCGATTTATTTTCTTCCTCTTATCTCCAGAAGAGATCTAATGTTTCAGGATATGGGACCTCTACCCATAGAGAAACTAGGTACTATCTGGGGTGACTTAGAAACCATCATTACCACAGAGTTCTTCTCAGTCATCTCCAGTAGGTAGCACTCTAAGATGTATCACAGTGTTTTGTACAAATATTATGTTCCGTGTGTACCACGATGTAAAAACATTGGGATATGCTGTTCAAGATGACTATTTTACCCCTTTCCTTTTAAATGTTAAAAGCCTCTCTCCTTCCTCATTCTGTGCTGATTGCCTTCCTTCCTGCATGACTGAAAAATAGACATGACAGCAGAACATAGTCACTATCTTCATCAGATCAATCAATCCAAAACCTTCCCCCTGAATTCTGCCTTCATTTTTTTTCACTAAGGATAAAGCTCATTTTCCATCCAATCACACTATTTGTCACTTGATTCCATGACCACTCCCCTACTCAAGAATTTTGTTCCTGTAATTTTTCTCTTTTCCCTACATCTTCAATGGTTCTCTCTATAATGGCTTTTTTTTTTCCAGTTTATAAACCGTTTGCCTCTCTTCTCAAGAAGATCTCATCTTAACAAATTATTCCTCTTTAACAAACTCTTCTAAAGAGCTATCTTTAACTTTTTTTATCCATATTTTATCTTCCAATTTTTTCCCAATACATTCCAATCAGGTTTTACTCCAGCTACTGTACAAAAACTTTGCTTGTCAAGATTACAAATGACCTCCACATTAGTACTAACCTCCATCATTAGTACTCAGCTTTCTATTTATTTCCGTCTATAGTAGGCAGAATAAGGAACCCTCAAGACCTTCACATTCTAATCTCCAGAACCTGTGAAGGTGTTATTAAGTGGGAAATGGAAATCAAGGTTACTAATCAGATGACCTTAAAATGGGTAAATTATCTGGGTGGGCCTAATGTCATTACAAGGGTCCTTAAAAGTGGAAATAGGAGGCAAAAGAGTCAATGTCAGATTAATGCAATGTGAGATAGACTCAAATGACCATTGCTGGCCTGGAGGTGGAAAGGAGCCATAAGCAAGGAAAGCAGGCAATGTCAATGTCTTGAAGCTAGAAAAGGCAAGAAAAAGAATAGACACAGCCCTGCAGACACCTTGATTTCAGCCCAGTGAGAACCCACTAAACTTCTGACCTCCACAACTGTAAGGCAATATATTTATGTTGTTTTCAAACTATGTTTGTAGTAAGTTGGCACAGCAGCTACAGAAAGCTAAAACAATTTCTTTTGTGCAAACAGGTTTCCAAGACACCACTCTTTTTTTTCTCTCTCTACCTCTTAAATTTTATTTTTCTGTCTATACTTACTGTTTATTTTATACATTCTTTTGACTTTAGAACTATCTAAATACTGAGGAGTCCCAAAATAATTTTCCTAAACATTGTCTCTCTTTGGAATAACAGATTCATATGTATCTATCTGCCTCTTTGATACCTCAACTTGAATGCTTATTATGATTTCATAATAATTTTAAGACACACTCCTCCTTTCATTCTATTACTGCTCCCCAAAATGAAAGTTTGGTTTATATGCAGACTTCTGATCAAGTAAATGGTACATCCATCTTTGCAGTTATACAGGATGAAAAAAAAAAGTGTTTTAGTTATCTTTGATACATTTAAAATTCTATATCCAGTTTATTAGCAAATAATGTTGGCTCCACCTTCAAGTTTTTAAATAATTTGCATCCTCATTTCTTATTTAGTTCCTGACCTTCTGCTATCACTCATGCAAACATACTTCTACTTGTTATTGGTTTGAAATAAACCCATTTCCCATGTATCTGCATGATTTATTCCCTAACTTTTTTCAAGTCTCCTCTCAAATGCATCTTATTAATTTTTTTTTTTTTGCTAAACACCTTAATTAATCACTTTTCTTTTTCCTAGGAATATTCAACACCTATTACCCTAATATGTTATACTCAGAATACCTATCATATTTTCTTCTACTATATATTTTTTTTTATTTGTTGATTAGGTCTTTCTTTTGTTCACTTAAATATCCCCTCTACCAAGAAAATAGTGCAGCAGTGTGTAGATATTCAATAAATAGTTTTTGAGTTAATAGATAAAACTGTGCCCAAGATTTTGGTGGAATGCTGTGTTTACCAAACATATGGATGCAAAGTTTTGACCCCAGCCCTTCTATTAACACAAAGATTATGATTCAATTTGGTACTGGGAGAGCTCTGCTTCCCATAGTCTACATTTCTCAGCAATTTTTATATCTTTTTCTAGGAGAAATAAAATCTACATTTTGTGTTACATCAAGAGCAAATTACTAGTGAAAACAAGGGAAACAGGAAAAGATACTGCTCATATTTGTGTTTTTTCACTCTGTAAGTGAGTTTATTACCTCTTAGAGAGTATAAGATATATTTTCTAATCTTCAAAAATAAATAAGAATTAACAGGTTTATATATGATGCATAAGAAAATTTGGAGAGAGGGGACCTGAAAGTAGTTTTATTTATTAGTCAGGATAGATATGATTTATACAGAGATAATTTGTCTGGTTGTGAGCCATGATGTTTCCATCTTCATTATTTTCTCTTCTTTCTCAGCCAACATCTTCTCCCCAGACTTATAGCTATGGATCAAAAGATGTATTCTACCTGCAAAACACACTCACACACATACAGTTCAATAATCATAAGCTAACATTCCAAGAAAGTATGAGAATGAGACAACACAGAGAAGAAGACACATAATTGTGCATGTGTAAGAGTTGTGCATACTTGTGAAATTTTCTTTTTTTTGTAGCATTCCTAACAGCTGAATTTGCCTGCCCTTTAAAATACAAACATTACAACTGTAATTCTTGGCAGCCGCTTTTACTAAGCAAATAATTTACTTAGCTGCTTTGCTGTGTCATCTTTGGCTTTACTTTTTAAATACTGATATATACAACCATGTTTCTGGACAAAAACTTCAAGGTGATGAAGAGGCCATTAATATCCCCCTGCTTCCCAATTCTGTATATTTATATCAACTCACACATTATTCTTATGAAACATGTATTCTTCTACTCTGCTTCATGTGAATAATGTCCTATGTATGTCACCAAACAATATTTGCTTCTAAGAAATTATTGGCTTTCAGTATAAATGACATAATATCTAAACTTGTGACCTTTCTTCAGAGTAACTACATTTTAACAAGAATCAATGGTTTAACTATTAAAGGAGTAATTCTAAGAATACTCTGTGAGGTATGCATAGTACTGAGAGTGTACAATATTATTGATCACTATTCATCTGCTAATGATAACTTTCTATATATTTTATCCTCATCCTTAATTGAGATGGACAATTTCATCTTCAATCAGACATATCTAGAAGCTCTTTTTAAATTTTACATTTAAATATTAGCATGTTAAATAATATAAAATGACAAAAAATGTTCATATACTTTTTAAAAAACATTTTATCCAAATAAAAATATAAAGACAAAATAATCTAAGATTAAGAAGGCAAAATTGCTCATTCCAGCTAAGAGTACTGACTTGAGAGACAGGATAACTATTTGTAATCCAAGTTTACTCATATACATACTATATATTACAACATAATTGTTCTTGAATGATTATTTTCATAGAAAATCTGAAATAATCAACAAAAATACTCCTGGAACTAAAAAGCAATTATAGCAAGTTTAACGTATGAGGTTAATATATAAAAATCAATCTCTTCCCTAAATACATACAATGAATAAGTGGAATTTGAAATTACAAACAAAATGTTTTTTACATTATATCCCTAAAATTAAATAATTAGGTATAAATCTACTAAAATATGTACAGAGTCTTTTGAAGAAAACTATAAAACTCTAATTAAAATTTTAAAAATAAATAATAAATGCAGAGATATTTTCAAGTTGGTTCTTTCCAACTTGAGCTATAGATTCAACGTAATTCCAATAAAAAATTCCAGCAAGTTATTTTATAGATATTGACAAACTAATTCTAAAGTTTATTTGGAGAGGCAAAAATACAGAATAGCCACTCAATATTGAAGGAGAAAAACAAAGTTTGAAGACTGACAGTATTTAACTTCAAAACTTACTATAAAGCTATAGTAATCAAGACAGTGTGTATTAGCAAAATAATAGACAGATAGATCAACAGAAAAGAAGAGAAACCCCAGAAATAGACCCACATAGTCAATTGACCTTTGACAAAGGAGAAAACGATATACAATAAAGCCAAGATAGTCTTTTCAATGAGTGTTGAAACAACTGAGCATCTACATACATACACACACGCATCTAAGCACAGACCTTAAACCTTTCACAAAAATTAACAAAATGAATCACACACTAAAATGTAAAATGCAAAACTGTAAGACTCCTAGAAGATAACATAAAAGAAAATCTAGATAATCTTGTATTTGGCAATGACTTTTTAGGTAAAACATCAAAGACACAATCCATGAAAGAATAATTGATAAAGGGGACTTCATTAAAATAAAATTTTTCGCTTTGCAAAAGACCCCCTCAAGAGAATAAGAAGATAAGCCACAGACTGAGAGAAAATATTTGCAAAAGACACATCTGGATGAGGACTGTTATTCAATATATACAAATAATTCTTAAAATTCAGTGATTAAAAAAAAGAAAAGAAAGTGATTAAAAATGGGGCAGCAATCTTAGAGATATACATATGCCAGTTAAGTTTATGAAAGTTACAAAATATCAAATAGCACCAGGAAAATGTAAATTAAAACAATGAGATACCACAACATACCTATTACAAAGCCTTTTATCTGATTTATAAGATATGTGAGAAGTGATAGGATATATAACACAAAGTAAGTGACTTTCTAAAACAAGTAATTTCTAGGATACAAGAAATCATTAAAAAATTTAGCACTATTATCTCTATTTATAAATGCTTGCCATTAAATAATTATTTTTTTCTAATATAATTTCCTCAAGGACTAAGGCAATAAAACATTACAGAAGTTCAATAAATATTATTTAAATTAATTAATAGAATCAGCAACACCTTATTGCTAGACTTGTGCCATATATACATCTTCAGCACACATTTAAAAATCTTTCAAGAATGAATAGTTACTGCCTAACACACACATATAACAAAAATGAATAAATAATATTAATTTTTACATAACTCCTAACATGTATATTTCTTATAGAATAGAAATATATTTTATTTTATTTTATTTTAAAATAAGTAAAGGCCTGGCCTTCAGTTCAAAATAAGATATTAACCTGGAAACACAAATCTTCCTCAGTCAAGAAGAAAATAACTAATATCCACTCTTCAGAGAATTGGCTCTGATAGGTGATGTGGCTAAAACACAGGTAGGGATAGAAAGGAAATAGAATAGTGTAACATATAGTGCATACTATGAGGAAGTTTAAATTGAATAAGAAATACCTAAAAACTTCATCCAAATTTTCTTTAATCCAAACAAATTTGCATAAACCCATCACTTTATATATGAGAGAACTGTCCTGATTTGTGATGTCACGTTTGACTTACAAATATCTAGAAGTTTCTCAATATGCAATACATAAGTAATCATCTGCTCTGATTTGCTGGAAGTTCAGTGTCTGTTCCCAGAACTACTCTAGTCACTATTATGCCGAGGTACATACTCATGTACAAAGATGTAGATATGTTTGCTTCTTGGCACCCAAACAGTGAAAACTCAGCTAAACATTAACCAATATACCAGGTATCTACTACTATAACATATTAGATTTTCATTAGATTTGCTTACTTCACCGGTGAAGTAAATCATTGACACATATGGTTATTAGGCTATGAGTACATATGTGTATTGGGAGGGCATGAGATTTTATATATATATATATAGTTAAGAGATTATTTTTTTCCATTGTGGTCAAATGATAATCTGTAGCAGAAAAATTTTTTTCATGAGAATGTTTTTGTTTTCTTTCTCTTTATCTTACCAAAGTACTCCATCACCATAATATGCTTATAATAAAATATATATATATATATATATATATATATATATAGTCTCTGAAAATCCAAAATTAAATTTAAATTGTAAAATTACTGTTTTGATGACATTGAAATATTTACTTTTTAAACTTCTATCTGCAACTTATGGATATTATAATGTGTTCATATTCGGGAAATAATCATTTAACCTAATACAATGTCAATCCCAGTGGAAAATATTGAATTGAAAACTCTACCATTTCATGAGAGTAAGAAAAAGATCTGGTTTATTTTTAACTGCTAAATGTCTAACACAACATTTGACTTTATATACAACCAATATTCATTGAATAACAACAACTAAAAAGTATAAAATATAGTCCTCAAAAATCTAAAAATCACCAATCAAATAAAATATTTTATATCTAATGCAAAAGTAATATATATTATAAAATATCAATAATTTTACAGGCAAATCATACAAATGATTTGACAAATTTAGTTTAATCCCTGTTGTATATGTAATTAAATAAAAAAATTAGAAGACTTTCCAGCTTATATATTACAGTGAACACTTAGATTTGTTTTGGTTCCTTGAAAACACTAGATGTTAGGGATTACAACATAAAAAGCACAAGTGACATTTTATGATTTTTAGCAATGCAAGAAACAACAAATTGTGTGACAAAATAAAATAATTATCACTACATGATAATTAGTCATAATTAAATAGTCATAATTGTCATAATATTTTGTCTATATAAATGAGTGTGTCAATTAAGCAAAAGGACAATGGCCAAGTAGAAAAAAGGCAACTCATTCAGGGAAAATATTTGGAACATGATCATAAAAAATTTCATAAACACTTTAATATGAATCATAATTTTTAAGCAAGTAGTACTAAGAAAAAACAAAAACTTTCACTTAACCAGTATGTGAGATTTCAGCATTGTAGCAAATGTTTTTTTTCGTGGTTTCCTCTGGATGAAAGGCATTCCTGAGACCAAATATTGCCCTTGTGCACATCTGCTTTCTCTCTCTCTCTCTGTCTCTCTTTCTCTCTGTCTCTGTCTCTCTCTCTCTCTCTCTCTCTCTCTCACACACACACACACACACACACACACACACACACACACACACACACACATAGAAACACTAAATACACATTCATATTTTACATAATAAGCTTTATTGATGTATTGAATATAACTGGCTGCATATAAACTATTTTTTTCTGCAAATGATGCAAGTTCTAAATTGCAAAATCTGATTTTAAGAGTTTTGTTGGAAGCATTTTTACATTGAATATTCAACCAACTAATGTTAATGCATACTAGAAGAAAGAGAAACCATAGAACTTACATCCAAGTTGAGAAAAAAATATTTTATACAGAATTATAATAATTTTTTTCTTCTCGGGTTTTGAAAAGGAGTAACTACTGCTTTTATCTGCTTTCCTCTCCTTTTTTTTTTTTTTTTTGTCTGAAGATAGATTGCTGAGTAGGTTAGCTTATGGAAATAGTTATTCAGTTTAACAAAATTTACTAAACTGACATTTCTACATTTTTTACAACTTTTTATTAAGCCTTTTGGGAAATATTTATGCTTAAATATTGCAATGTGGTGTATCTACACATTTAAAATTAAATGTTTTTTCTCCCATGTTTCTTTAAAACATTTATTTTTTAAATTGTATCTCATTGAAGTCAGTCCATTTAAGAGTAGTTGTCCCTAGGAAATGACAAATAGAAGTAGGTTTTTGTTAAATAAGAATTTATCAGCACATACTTTCTAAAAGAAAAAAATATTAATTCTTTGAAAACATGAAATTATACCATTTATGATCATATTCTTTGTGTAAAGTTTGCATTTATTTGCTTTTGTAAATATTTCTTAGAGATATTTTTAGTTATTCCCATTTTGTAAAATTTAGCACTAAGTGAGATTTCCATAAAAAAGAGCAGGCTTTTAAACAATGACTGTTAATTATTAAATATTTTTTGCAACCAAATATTGAAAATGTTATGCTAAAATTTAGTGATATAAAAACCACAATCCCATAATTTTTTTATACAAGTCTTCTCCCTATGTATGTGATCTTGATCTAGTAGTTGATGTAGACAACCCTTTCTTTTCAAAGATAATAGTCATTTTTAATAACTTGAAATGCTATCAAGTTATGATATGTTTGGTTTACATTGAATATTTAGTTTGTTTGATCAGAATTCTTTGAAAACAATTTATCAGTGAATAATAGTTTTATATTCTTAATGATAAGAATATTTGTTTTTCCTTTTTTTATGATTCCCTTACACTTTACATACCCATATTAAAAACACTTATAGTTAATTTCAGATAATCTTGAGTAGGAGATTTAACTAATTTAAAATAAATACTTGCTTAGTCCTCTACAAGTTCTTGGAGTATAGTTTGAATCTAAACTCTCCAAAAAATTTAGCTATGTTTAATGGTTCACATAGTTATAACCTTACTTGATAAGAGAAGAATCAACCTTGGAACCAGGCCACTGGGATAAATGGGAAAAAAAATGGAGGCTTAATAGATTCTTCTCTTTTGGCCCCTAGGGGCAAACAACCAGCCTAAATGAGTTTCTGGGTTACAAATTCCTAAAATTCTTTTCAGAGTTGAGTAGCACAAATTCATGAATTTGGGGAAATTTTGTTTATAATTGTTTCAAATTTTTTTCTCTTTCTTTTTGCTCCTTATTTCTATTGTGCATATGTTATGCCTTTATAGTTGTCCTGCAGTCCTTTGATGTGATGTTCTATTTTCTTAATTTTATTCTCTTTGCATTTCAGTTTTTGAAGATTCTGTTGATATATATTCTAACTCTAAGCTTCTTAGCTTTTACAGTCTATTAATAAGCACATTAAAGGTATTCTTCATTTCTGTTATATTTTTGATCTTTGCCATTACTTTTTGGTTCTTTCTAAGGATTTCCATCACTCTGCTTACATTGCCCATATCTGTTCTTTATTCTGTCTACCTTACCCATTAGAGCCATTAGCATATTAATAACAGTCATTTTAAATTTCTGGTTTGGTAATTCCAACATCCATGTCATGTCTGGTTCTGATGCCTGCTCTGTATCTTCAAATTGTTTCCTCTTTTTCCTTTTGGTATGCCTTATAATTTTATCTTGATAGCTGGTATACTGAGTAAAAATAATTGCTGTAAAAAGAGATATTGGGGGAGGGGTAGCAGTCTACCAAACCATGATTAGGTCTCATGCTTCTGGACTGTAAACTTAACAAGTGTTTATTGGTCCCTCCTTCCAACACCCTTTAGGTTTGACAAGTTGGCTAGGATAGGCTGGAGTTGCGTATTTCCTTTCTTCCAAGTCACTTATGCTCTGATAGTATCCCAGTTATGGTTAACTAGTTTACCCTGAGGACTGGCCTTATCAAAAAATCATAGTGTTCCAGCTTATTCAAAATTGTTTGCTTTCTACTTTTTCTGCCAAATGTAAGGGGAATTTTTCTTTAAAATTTGATGTGAAAACCTGGTAGAGCTTCTGGAGGTAAATTTTACAATATTATGGTTGCTTTCCTTGGCAGAGTACAGTTGCATTTTAAACTCTCAGTATTTTTCACACTAAGCCCCCAACAATTTATCAGTTATAGTTTATGCATTTCTATTCCTGAACCTTTATCCTTGAACTAGTTCCCACACATTTCCATTGGTGAGTCTCTGCTCTAGTAAGCTGGGACTCTCTGTATTCTCCTATCTGTCTCTCCAGTCTTGGGGTCAGCTGTTAGCTCTGTGTTCTCCTCTCTCTCATGAGAGATCCAAAAAGAATCGTTGCTTTTTTAATATGCTCAAATTTTACTTGTTACGATGAAGTGCAAATTCTAAGCCCCTTATATGTGAAATTGGTAACTTGAGTCAGAATGTAGTTTTAATTTGCGTATACCTATTATGTTTAAATCTGTGCTTGTTTTCACGTGTATAATACTCTGTCATTTTTTGTGTGAATTGTCTTTTCTTAGCTTTTTCTTATACTTCTATTGTCTTTGTTTTTTACTTTAAAAATGTTATATTTATTTTATTGTGATAAGGTCACTGAAAATGGACCTACTGTCTTAATAGATATTTAAGTATAAAATAACATATTGTTAACAATAGGTACTCTGCTGTACAGCTTATCTCCAGAAATTATTTCTCTTGCATAACAGGAACTTTATACCAATTAAAAAACAATTCTATATACTCTCCTCTCTCTAGCCTCTGGCAACCACATATTCTCTGCTTTTATGTATTTGAACTATTGCAGATACCTCATATAAGTGGAATCATGCAATATTTGTCCTTTTGAGACTAGATTATTTCATTTAACCTAATGTTCTCTAGGTTTTTATATATTGTTGCAAATAGCAGGACTTCCTTTTTAGAGCTAAATTATATTCCACTCTATGCATATTGTACATTTTCTTTACATGTTCATCTGTTCATGGACATCCAGTTTTTTCATAACTTGATAATTGTGAATTATGCTGCATTGAATATGGGGCAGGGGCTCAGATATCCCTTTAAGATCCTGATTTTAGTTCTTTGGATATCTATCCAGAAGTAAGATTACTGAGTTTCATGGTAGTTCTATTTTGAATCTGAGTACTCTTCATTCTGGCTACATACACTATGCTACATTCTTACCAACAGTATTTCCACACACTTGCCAAAACTTATTTTTCTTTTTTTAAATAATAGCCATCTTAAAAGTCTAAGGTTATATCAGATGTTAGCTTATATTCATTATCATTTGGATCTATATTTCCCTGATGATTAGTGATATTGGCCACCTTTTCATATATCTGGTTATCATTGTATGTCTAAAATAGTAATGTCTATTCTTGTGCCCAGTTAAAAATTAGAATATTGTTATTATTATTATTATTGCTATTAAATTGTAGGAGTTTTTATATATGTGGATATTATCACCTTACCAAAAAATTGGTTTGCAAGTATTTTCTCTCATTTCGTAGCTTGCTTTTTCACTTTGTTCATTATTTTCTTTGCTGTGCAGAACCCTCTTGTTTGATATAGTACCATCTGTCTATTTTTGTATTTGTTGCCTGTGCTTTTGGTACTATGTGGGAAAAAAGTTATTGCTAAAACCAATGTCAATGAGTTTTTTTCTGTTTTCTTGCAAGAGTTTTATGGTTTCATGTCTTATATTTAAGTTTTTTATCTATTTTTAGTTGATTTTTATGTGTGGTATAATATAAGGATTCAATCTCATTTGGTTTTCCCAACACCATTTGTTAAAGAGATTATCCTTTCCCTACTATGGGTTTTTGGCACTTTATTGAAGATGAATTGACCATGTAATGTGGACTGGATTCTCTATTCTGTTCCATGATATAAATTTCTGTCTTTATGCTGCTTTAATTACTATAGTTTGCAATATACTTTATAATCAAAAAGTGTGTTACTCTTCCTCTTTCTCAGGATTACTAATTGAGTTATTATTGGGTTACAAATAGCAATTACTATTGCTATTTGGATTCTTCAGTGATTCTAAGTTAATTTTAGAATTTTTATTTCTGTGAAAGATGAAATTGAGTATTGTTAGAAATGATCTCAAATCTATACATTGTTTTATATAGTATTAATATTTTAAATGATTCTTTCAATTCATAAAAAATATGTATTTATTTATTTACATCAACTTTAATTTCTTTCATTAGTATATTATAGTTTTCAGTGTCCAATATTTCAATTCTTTGGTTAATTTCTATGTAATTTTTATTTTTTTGATGCTATCATAAATGGATTTTTAAAGGATTCTTTGTAAAAAGTTTATTAATATGTAGAAACACAACAAATTTTTGTATGTTAATTTTGTATCTTGCTACTCTGCTGAACTCACATGATCATCTTAATGAATGCATAAACATCATTTGTCAAAATTCAAAAGCTTTTCATGTTAAAAAAATCAATAAATTAAGTATAAGAAGAATGTGCCTCAACAATTTATTCAATGTCTTCTTTTCTTCAGGATCATGGACAGAAAATTATTGCTTACAAATACCACCACAAATAGTTTTCATGGTAATAAAATTTTGTGGTTATTGTAATTAAAATATTCATGGACTAAAGTGTTCTAAGCCCTACAGGTATTATTTCATTTGTTAAATCTATACTATAGCCATGGAGTACATTATTTCAAGTATATTCATTCTTTTCTTTATTCATTCATTCATATATTCATTCATTGACTAGATACATATGGAAAGAATATTTTGTAGTAGAAAGTCAGGATTCAAATGTATTATGTACTTTTTATATCAAGATTTCACAATCTAGCAGGATATACAGTAACACAACCAATTTTAATTAAATGCAAAAGTATAATAATAGAAATAATAATAGTATGCCAACATTTTAAAATAAGAAAGACATATATGGTAGAATGAATACTGTTTACATGTCTATAACTAAATACATACCTTCATCTTGTTTTATAATTTCACATTTTACATCTTTACTGTTTCATTTGATTTCTAATTAGACTGCATAAAAAGTATTCTTTACTCTTTAGGTCCTAGTGATTTGGGGGAAGTATATGTTATTTTTAATATTATTAGTGGCTTGTTGAAATTTAAAATATAATGATATGTATATTTTCAGTCAAGCAAAACAGAGACTGTGGTGGTTTTTAATAAAAATTATTAGAATTGCATTGCTTAATAAAATCAAATAGGTTTCAGTATACAATTCAGTAATACAACATATGTATATTGTATTGTTTTTTCACCATCCAGAGTTACATTTCCTTTTGTCACCAATTATTTGACCTTCTTTGCCCCTATCTTCTTCTTCCCTTTCTCTCTGGTAACTACTACTCCACTGTCTGTTTCCATGAACCTCTGTTATGTTTGTTTGTTGCGTTTAGTTTTATAACCCACATATGAATAAAATTATATGGTTTCCAACTTTTTCAGTCTGACTGGTTTTGCTTAGCATGATAATATCAACATCCATCTATGTTGTTGCAAATGGTAGTATTTCAACTTTTTTTATGGCTGAGTAACATTTCATTGTATATATGTACCACAACTTTGTCCAATCATCTATTGAAGGATACCAGTTGTTTCCATGCCTTGGCCATTATAAATAATACTGCTGTGAACACAGGGGGAGCACATATCTTTGTGGATAAAGATTTTCAAGATTTTTGCATAAAAATACAGAAGAGGGATTGCTATTTGTTGTTTCTTTAGGAACATCTATAATGTTTTCCATAGTGACTGTACCAATTTGCATTCCCACCAGCAATGTATGAGGGCTCTTCTTTCTCCACAACCTTTCCAATATATGTTGATAATAGTCATTCTAAAAAGTGTGAGATGGGATCTCATTGTGGTTCTCATTTGCATTTCCCAAATAGTGAAGTTGAGAATCTTTTTATATACCTTTTGGCCATTTGTATGTCTTCTTGGAAGAAGTGTCTCTTCAGGTCCTGTGTTCAGGTCCTGTTTTCATTTTTTTAATTGTTTGTTTGATTTTTTATTGTTGAGTTTTATGAGTACTTTGTATATTTTTGTTATTAGCCCCTTATTGCAGGCATTGTTTACAAATATCTTCTCTCATGCAGATGGTCAACTTTTTATTTTATTGATGGTTTCTTTTGCTGTGTAGAAGCTTTTTAGTTATTTATTTTTTCTTTTACTTCCCCTGCATTTGAGGTCAAAGTCCTAAAATTCTCTCTAAATCTAAGGTTTATGAGTAGGTACTAAACTGAAGCTACTAGACTGAGTTTTAAAAATTATGCTCATGTATGTATTTAGTTATCATTGATATAGCATTTTTAAGATTTTCTTAATTATCCACATTACCCTGCAGCTATATTTTCTCATTTGGCAATACATCATTAGTAACTTTCTAATTAATAGATGTAAATTTAACTTGATCTATTTAAAATAAATACAAAGTCTTTAACCATACTGTGCACCACATTTTTCTCTATGATTATATCATTTGACATTGAAATTATTTCTAGATCTTTTTTGCCACTACAAATTAAACTACATATATACATACATATATAAACTATACATTGTGTATATACACACAAACAAAAACAATATAAAGTTATATGCATGCATTTATTTATGTCCATATTCTATATATATTTTTTATAAGTATATAGGTGACATTGTCAAAAGTAGAAGGTCTCACTTGGAGCTGGAGTTGGGATTTGGGATCCAATCAACAATAGAGAAGCATAGTCTTAGCATGAACCAAACACCCAATACCTCAAGTAAATTAGAAACAAGAGATTCTCAAAGTTTAGATGTGGAGGCACCTAGATACTTATTTTCTGTATAATAAGGGTTCAAGCTGTTTTATTTGTATATAATTCAGTTGGCAGGGCTTTAGTTTTAAGTCATATATTTCTCAAATTAGTAACAGTGTATTTTTCCATTCACTCATTTAAAGCAAAAAAACTTATTCAAAGATATCTTTGGTATAATGATCTAAATCTACATAATTATTTTTTTAAAAAGTAAAGCATGTACAAATTTTTGTTTGCTTTTTTGTTTTCTTCTACTGTTTAAGCTGTACATATTGATTTTCTCAGAACATTATAATTATTTTTGTGAATGAAAATGAACATTTTGGGGAAGAGAACTTGAAATGATAAGAATAATTAGTGGTAGAATTATAGCTCGAACCCATATCTAACCATAATTTTATGAAATAAGAATCATTTTACAGTCATCTTTGGAGAGATAGGTGGCAACAGTGGTATCATATAAGATTTGAAAATAAAGAAGAAACATAAAAAAAGTTTAGAGAAAATTGTAAGATCAAATAATATTTTGGTAAGCAATTATTATAAATATCATATTTATTTTTATTTCACACTTACAATGTTACCAGGAACAACTTATCTCTCTCACATCCCAATAACAGCAACAGATAAAGTTTCAGGAATATTAGGTAACTCCCACAAAATCACATGGTTAGCAAATGACAAAATCACAGTTCAGAGCAGCCTTTCTAATCTCTGAGTTTCCAAACACTTTGTCTATATTTGCAATATAAGTAAGTAGAATAAAGTAACATTTAAATGAGCTATATTTGGATGCAGGATGTATAAGTGAGTGGAAATGAGAACATTAATAATGTTGGAAAGTAATGACATTTTTAGGGAATGTGTGGGGGATGAAATGGGAATTAGAGAATGAAAATAATAACCTAAATAGCTTCAGTGAAGAGAATTAGAAATTGAGAAGTTAATGACAAATGACCCTTATTGTCTTCTTAAAGTAGGAAACATTGTCAAGCATGGAACTAAAATGACCATACATTAAAATATCAATTTTGGAAACAAAATTAGAAAAATATATTTATCTCACATTTGCAGCACTCAAAGAGGTTTCAAATGTTTTATATTATTGAAAAATAAATTTATTTTACCAAAATGAAAATTGAGTATACTGTATCATTTCACATATATAGAACAGTAATTAGTGTTTTATATTTCCACTTAAACACGTTAAAATCTAATTAATGACTTTTGAAAAATCTGTTTTTTGATATTCTTCTTTATACTCATTATTTTATGGATGCCTTAATGGTTGCACCACATTAATTGTGTTCTATATAGGCTTTAGGCCAAAGACAAAGAAGGCAGAATAAATAAATGAATGAATAAATAAATAAGAAATAAATTAATTAAAGTTTACCTTTATCATTCAAAGTAAGATGTGATTCTATTTTTATGTAAATATCAAAATTTAGTTTTAAAATTTGATTTATAAATAAATTTTTCAAATGAAAATAAACAATTAAGCAAACATATTATTTAACAGTCACTTTGTAATGGTGAAGTGGTGCAATGACAAAATTAAGAAATTATAAGAATCATAAAGACAAGAAAACCCCAATGTTGAGAGGATGCACACTTCAAAATATTTGCCTACAAAAAGTGAAATATAAATTTAAATAACATGAGAACCTAAGAACAAAATATGGACAAATTTATAAACAAGGAATTGTATTTGTCAGAGATTTTTTTATAAAATTATAGGAATTGGCTCATGCACTTATGGAATCTGAGAAGTTCCAGAAACTATCATAGGCAAGCTAGAGAATCAGGAAACCAGTGGTATAATTCGGTCTGAGTCTGAAGGCCTAAGAAACCAGGGATTTGGGATGGTGCAAGTCTATACCAGCATCCCCAAACCAAGAACTAGAAGCACTGATTTACAAGGGCATGAGAAAATGGATATCTAAGCTCAAACAGAGAAAATAAATTTGTCCTTCCTCCTCATTTTTATTTCAGGCTCTCTATTGGTTGATGCCCACTCATATTAGAGAGAGCAATCTTCTTTATTTAATCTGTTAATTCAAATGTTTATCTCTTGTGAAGACACAGTCACACCCTCAAATAGTGTTTTGTCAGCTACATGGGCATTAGCCCAGTCACATGACACATAAAATTAATCATCATTAAGTCCACACCTCATCAAATTGACATTTATATGTATCTTCTTAAGCCATACTTTATCTCCAAATAAAGACAATAGCAGGATTATAATTCTACCTAACATGATAGAACTATCCTATAAACAACTGAAAACACACAAATAAATTTCTTCTACAGAAAAAAAGGTAAAGTCCTTGAGAGATATTTACTCTTTTGCTATCTTATAACAAATACTGTGTTGTAAAATTAACAATACTTAAACATCAATATATATTCAATATGTCTTATATTTTATAATAAAGGAATAAAAGAGAGGAAAAAGCAGACAGTTGCTTAGTATATGTATATATACACACACAAACATATTCATAACAAAATAAATAATAAGAAAATACAGAAGACAATTACAGTCTTTTTTTACTGTAGTTAATTATGTGATTGTCTGATACTTATAACTACTTTCTTCAACTACAAATCCTGTTCCTTACCTAACAGGGTTACCCAAATCTTTATTCCTGAATGATATGAGCCATGAGTAACCCTGCCTGATATGCAAAGAATAAAGTAACCCTTCTGATTTTTGTTCTATTCAGATGTGAAAGGATTGGATGATAAATACCTGCATTGATGAGGGCCATTCTCTTGGTCTCTAACTCAGATGTAATCTCTTCTGGAAACACCCTAACAGACACACTCAGAAATGTTTTTCCAGCTTTCTGGACATTCCTTAGCTCAGTCAAATTGATTAAAAAATTAACTATCACTGGAATATAAATAATTAGATGATGATGATAGATGATAGAAAGATAGACAAATGATAGGTAGCTAGATATATGATAGATAGATAGATAGATAGATAGATAGATAGATAGATAGATAGATAGATAATAGACAGAGAGAAATGTGATTTCAAGTTTGACAAATATTTTAAAAGGCAATACAAAGTAGTGGACTGGAAAAGAAGACTAGTTTAATCAATAATTCATAGACTAACACACTATCAGTCTACAGAGTATAATAAATGCAGCCTTGTTTCTCTGACAGTACATTAAGGACACTGTGGGACTAACTCATTTTATTATTGTAACATAAATCAAAATATTTTCCTGAATTATTTTTTCATTAACCTCAATTAAACATCGAATCATTTTCACACACACTTTTTTTGTTTTCCCTTTGTTCTACCTCTATATATTCAACTGGTTAATATCTTTATATCTGCTATTACTCTTGAGTCTTTCTCTTTAGTATAAATTCTCACTGTCTTTGTCAAGCACTTATTTTTATATGTTCCTATAAGCATAAATTGTGCTACTCATATCCTGAGCTCCCAAATTGATGCTTCTCATATTACTTGGCTAATAGCAAGAGAGTTTTTATACAAATTGAACACTTAACTATACCCTAGATCTTCTGTTAATTCACCTGTCATCTCAAAAGGTGGATTTGGCCATTGTTTTAGCAATTGACCTAATCTACTGCTTTTAGCTTCACGTCAGTCTTTGACACTTTTTTAAACAGTGAACTTTAAATTACAGACTCATCTGGGCAGCTGCGAGCACAGAACATGCCCTCAAATTACAGGTCTATTTGTGCTAGTTGACAAGTGCATTTATTAGCATTAATGTATCAATTATTTTTAATTAGTTCTTAGAACTTCTTTTTCACCAATAGTGAAGTCATTAGCTGCAATTTGCACATAAAAATGATCACGCTGTTTTTCATGTTCCACACAATAGTGCCTCTATCTAACCCAGAAAACTACTTATTTCCTCTTATTTAGGCTTTCTTTTCTCTTTATCTGTTATAGTGTAAAACCCTTGGAAATCCTAATAATGTGGCAAAAGTTTCCTAATTGCTACTTCTCATCCTGTACTAATAACAGGGTGAATGCTGATCTTTATTTTTTTTCTTCTAGTTTATTTCTGTACAGATGAAGTCACAACAGTTGTGTGTGCAGGACAGAAAGGAGGCCCACCTTCAACCTCTATCCTTTAGATCATTTCAGAAATAAGTAAAAATAGACTTTTCATTCAAAGAAATTTTTTGTGTGTTTAGTTTAAAATTTAAAAATGATTAATTTTTAAATGTTATTTTAATATTTTAAGTGCATTAAAAAATCATAGAAACATTTCTTTGACAGAGCAGTTAGTTCACATTTGAAGGATAAGATAGTATCACAATTGTATACCAGAAATAAACTAAATGTGAGACAAAAATATTAAGTTTTTATATGTAAAAGGACTCATTAACCTGTGAACCAATAAACAAATTAATAATTGGTTCACCAAACACTTAGTTCAACATTAAAAATCAGTACTTAAATCATTTAATTATGAAATAAGCTTAATTTACAAGAACTTGTTTTTTAAGCTCAGTTCAGAGTAAGTTCATGAAGCAACACAATATATAATTTAACTAAATAAACTAGAATGTCCAAAGTATCTGAAGTGAAATTTAACTTGATTTATATTTTGACTATGGTGTAAAGGCATCACACAGTTGCATGTGGTATTAAATGTTTTGGTTTTGATGGTTTTTAACCTATGCTCCTTGGAGCAAACTTTGGCAACTACTACAGATTACACATGGGAAGTCCTAGATACACTAGCAACATTCATCACCAGGACTGTCCTGTTTACATAAAAATTAAGATAAAATTAATATGTAAATTGAATCTTTAACATTTTTTCTTACTAGTTATATTTTTAAAGCATATTAACATATATGTATCATTAAAATATATATATAATATATAAGTGTGTTATGTGTCTGTGTGTGTGTGTGTGTGTGTGTGTGTGTGTGTGTGTGTATATAAAATCATTCAATATGATACTGGTCCCAGGAGAATTATGGAATAACCATTATCTTGTACTAAATACACAATTCCTTAAAAATTTTAAGTTACTTAATCAAGGTTGATAGATAATTAGTAGACAAGAAAGAACTAGAAGCAAACTCTGATGATTCTTGTTTCATTCTAATGCTACTATTACAATAACATGTCATGTCCAATAACAAAAATTCCACCATTAATTTAATTAATACATATATTGAATAATTTGTTTTTGTAAGTAGATTTTAAACAAAGGCAAAGGATACTTGGAAATATATGTCAGTTATCACATAGAAAAAATTAGAGCAAATGCTCAATACCAGGAAAGGCAATCATGATCAATATATATTTGTTTCATTTAGAACACACACATAGAAAAACAAGAACTGGGAATAAGGAAAAGGGAGTGAGCATTTATACAGCATCACTTCTATTCTCCAAAGGTAGTTCATGCTATGTGTCTGACATATCTTAATTTATCTCAGGTCCCAACAAACTGGTGAGGTAAGCATGCTTGGTATTATTTTTATATAGGAGGAATGAGCTCAGATCACTTAAAGTAATTATCCAGAATCACACAGCTTAAGAAGAGCAATGCAAAACTTACTATCAGCTCTGTTTTCATCAAAGCCATGATCCCTTGATGTTTAAGAATATGAATAACAAAGAAATGAGTCAGTTGGAGCAGTCATCTATTTAATAGTTTAAAAACTAGGAATATTTCAGAAACAAAGATGATAAAAATAATAGAAAGTTTTTTTTGCATCTAGAAAGAGTTTAACATACGTTATTGTTGGTTCACAACTGGCCCTTGTACTGAAGGTCAAGGAAAGACAAGAGTTAGGCTTCTCCAGAGTTGTAGGTGGCAGATTTAATAAACCAGGAAACTTATATTTGATTTATCCTAAGCATTATCTTAGGCATTATCTTTACATATGCCCACCCCCCACCCCAATCTTAAAATTTTACACAGAGGACTTAACTGAGTTCTGTCATATATACTGTCCAGACAGTACTGACAGCATCTTACTACCCAAGGCTGCATCCTTGAAAATAGCTCTGTTTGTGGGAATGGTGGGCAGAACCACATTCCAAGGATAAGGGAGAAGGTGAGGAGCTTCAGATTGCCAAGATCCAGGCTACCAGACAACCAGAAGTAATGCCTTCTTGATGAACTCTTCCAAAAATTACTAGGAATAGACCTATACATTTCAGCAATCCTTTTCTTCAGTCTTATATTCATTTGCTTAACATTCTCTTCATTCTTTATTTATTCAGTAACTATGTAAGTATGCCTAGTTAAACATAAAACCAAAAAATATCTAAATTAGCATTGGTTGAGCCCTTTCATATATCAGGCAATGTTCCAGATGCCTTACAAAACACATTGTTTTATTATGTTTTCACTAGGACACTGCGAGTTATACCATATTATCCTTCAGTCACAAAGAGTTATCAAAATAAAGAAAATCTAAGTCAAGTGAGGACAAATTTTTTTTTCTTGATAGAAAGAACAAATTTGGGTAGAAATCTTTTCCCATGGAACTGTCATGTTTCCCCAACTCAGGGAACCACTGGTAGTCACTGCTACTAGGAAATAAAACACAAAGCAGAGCCTGGTCAGCTTTAGAGAGCCAAAGAATATTCCTGCTACCATGATCACTTTGTCTATTAGCTAATTCAAGAAGTCTAGAAATGCTGAAAAAAAAGGCTGACAAAAATCCACAATTATTGAAATCCTTGTTCACAGTGAGGCTTTTGATGAATGTTACATGTGGGTCATGTATAGTCCCATGTTCGCATTATGAGATGTCCATTTACATAGTTCTTTGAATTTCCTTATGGTTAAATTCCCTAATTTTGGTTCTAATTCCTATTATTTAGGCAAAATATTAGATAATTGCCCTTGTGTCAGAATAAATTCTTAAGCAGAATATCTCTTGCCCCAGGAGGAATGGACAAGAAGTTATTCTACACACTGGAAAAAATTTTCTTTCTCCACTGCCTGTAAGTAACATTCACTTCTGAGTAAGATTCTGATGCCACTTGAATCAACCTGAAGCTAGTGCCAATGCATTATGCAATGTTTTCTAAACCAGGCTTATTTTGTTTTCCTACCTTAGTTTACTGAAAATAGAAAATTCCCTATGAGGCCAACAGCCTTCTAAACTTCAAGATCTTTTTAAAACATGTTCTTAAGGATCACAATGCTTATGTCACAAATGTATATAATAAGACCTTATTACCTGCACCAACTTCATGGATATTTTGGGGAGTAGGCAGGAGTACTGATATAATAATGCTTCTAGCTTTGTTATCTTGTGATTTATCTTTACTAATTTTCTTTTAGGACACCATTATTTCATCAAAATTAACAATATCTTACTATGCATACTAATAGAACTTCACTGTTTAAAGGAATATGGACTCTAGCACACACACACATAACACTTCAAGTTCAAACTTAACTATAATATATACTACCACCTTCTCCAGAAAACACGCTAAAATTTATTTCATATACATAATTCAGGTTTTACTGAATTACTATAGTTATTTTCTTGAGCAATCCTTCTCTTTGGGATATATTCTGTATTTGATAGAGTGGAAAAAAACTAGCTATTATGGTAACAAATAATAGAGTAATGAGATATATCCTTAAGGACCTATACATAGGGCATTTCCTCAGGTGAGAAGACTGCTACATCTTCAACAGAAAATTATCAGAGAAGGAAAGGTCAACTTTTTTATATGGAAAGAGTCAGAAGAAGGTTTTCAGGTATCAGGGACCTCTGAATCCTCCCAGACTATACTTTTCAACATTTCAGATAGTATTCTTTCCTTATTTATCTGAATTAATGTCTCTTCATAAAAATATATTTTAAAAAAAGATAAGAATACAACTGGCAATGTAATTCAGTGACCTAAAGAAACAAATCCTAAAATTGATTTCTGTCCATCTCAGTCGCCCAGTTGTAAGAAAATATTTATTTCAATATAGTCATACATACTCCTTGTGTTTCAGTTTGCAGTTTCAGAGGAGAATTTCAAAATTCGAGATGGAGTAATCTTTAACTTTATATTTCCCTAAGCATTCTGTCATGACTACACTACAGTGTAGCCTTTGAATTTCTGTTTTTCACAATAATCTGTGGCAGCAGTTGTACAACAGCCAAGGGCAACTTCTGCCACAAAATAAATTACTTAATTGTTTCCTCCTTATGTGCCATGGACTGGGAAGCCCCGTAACAGATTACGAACATAGTTTCCTACTAATTTTAAATCAATATATTTGAGGCTCTATTGAATAGAACCATTTAGAACTCTTTAGTTGTAATCATGATGATCTGATTCTAGTTACATAACAGAGGGGATAATTATTGATGAGAAAAGCTAGAAACCAGATTTAGACACTGGTAGTTATCTCCACAGTTCAAGTGTGCTTGGTTCTAACACAGT
>PVKZ01003154.1:135000-154325 GCA_004027375.1 Macroglossus sobrinus
AATACCTTATTTTATAATAACTATCCTTGTTTCTATATTTTCTACATACTCATACTTGAAGGGGTCTAACACTCTTTCTCTTGGAAATATCTTTCTATAAATGCTTTTCTGGATTCATTACCTTCTCTTACTCTGTCTGTCAACAACAAATACTTTGCCAGTACCAACTCCTCTCCATTTACTTTGCCAAATCATGTCATCTCCTATAAGTTTATTAAGAAAACTCATCTGAAGTAATTTTCTGACATACATGTCTTTGAATTAGGTTGTGCAAAATCCAACCAACACATTATATTGAGGAGTGGTTTGATACCCTGTTTATTGTAGAAAAAATTCAGAATCATATTATAGGCCAAGGATGAAAGATTATCTTTGAGATATTTGGAATAACTACAGAAACAGTTGGAAGACAGAGAAGTAAGGTTCTGAGCTCTAGACATATAGTTGAGCAATTGCCAGAAAAAAGAGTACTGATTATTCAAAAGGCAATTGTTTGCAAGAAGCATCAGATAAACATGACTGTTTAACTACTGTTTTAACTACAGACACAATCTTCTGTTTTAAAATGTGTGTTAGAGGCACTGATCACATTCCAAATCTATAGAATGTGGCCTTATTTCTGTAGTACAAGCATAACTAGAGATCCAAAATAGTGTTATATTTCATAAATACAGTGGACATACAACAATGGTTTTCTTCACTATAGAAATAAGAAAACTAAGTGTTGTAATCCAAGTTTATAAAAACCATAAAAAAACAGTGACTTAGGAATATGAATGTTTTCCCACATCCCACAGCACTTAAACTAGAGCACTTTCCCCTTGAAAGAGATCATTTCAAGGAAAATAAAACATGGTCCACTGTACCTTGAAAGTAAATTTACAAAAATTATTATCCTGAAAGTAATGAGTGGTATAGACTAAAAATATAAATTTCATTCTTGTGTCTATTGGTAGTGCTAACATGAGAAAATTTCTTCCAATTTTGCTCTCTCTCTCTCTCTCTCTCCTCCCATCCCTCTCCCTCGCTCTCTTTCTCTCTCTGTGTCTTCCCCCATCCTTTTATTTCCCTGTGGGGGGATTTTTGGTAATATCGATCATTAAGATTTTTTTTTTACTGAAAGAAACATAACCAGGAATTTGAGTATAAAACAAACAAAACAAAACAAAAACATGTCAAAAGAGAAAAAAAAATCCTTTTGATGGAAAAGTTTGAGACTAAACTACTTCTCAAATTTTAAATGTGTTCTCTGAAATTTTGGAAACATTGTACTATGATAATAGAGCTAATAAATCAGTTTCAATACTTATTAGCTGTGTGATCTTAAAAACCTTTGTTAGTCCTCAAAACAATGCTTTACTAAAATGCTTGAGAATTTCTAATATATATTGTTTTCTAATTTCTTTAAAACCAATCTTGCTTATTTATACTTTTATTGAATAATAAATATATATATATATATATATATATATAAAATATACATGCCCTATATCTTTTAGATTGTACTCTATTGTTAGTTCTATAGTTTGTAACATATTGATATAAATATGCAGTTTCAGAACAAAAATTATACTTGGAGTCAGATAAGTGGATTCTAGCTCAAAATCTATAACCAATTGAAGACATATAGCATGTAAATTTACATATTCTCTCTAGGCTTAATTTTTTTGTTAAAAATTGGAAGCAAACAGAAAATATGTGAATGGGAGGTTCTAAAAGTTTTCTGCCAGAGTTCTTTTTAATAAGTGACATTCATGCCCTTTAATCCGGATATACTATGCTAGATGAATGTAACAACTCATTATTTGCTTTTTGTCCTAGTAAAGAACTGTAGAATGAACATTTCACATTGAGTGAATATTGGAAGGGCACTTTAAGAGACTTGATATGGAAAACATATCATGTTCAATATGACTTTAAATTTAATTTATTATTAGAAAGTGTTTATTATGAAATAGCGTTATACTACTGCTGTTAAGGTTGCTACATATATGATCACCAGAGGAAGTGTTCAAATGATTAAAGCATTTGAAACAACTTCCAAAAGTTATATTACAAAATTATAAAAATATATAAAGTTATAGTCTCTATTATCTGTACTTGCCATATGGAGTATATATGTTTCTAAGAGTTAATGTGTCAGTCAACTTAAAACAGCCACATGCAGTTTTGCTGCTTTACCCAATGTTAAGACAGGATGGTTCTGGAGTATATCTTTATCTCTATTTATCTCTGTCTCTGTCTCTGTCTCTGTCTCTATCTATCTCTAATCTCTATCTCATCATCTCTGTTTCTTTGTCTCTATTTCTATCTCTATATCTGTTTCTATATCTGTCTATCTATCCATCTATCTATCTATCTATCTATCTATCTATCTATTTATCTATCTATCTATCTATTATCTACCTATCTACTTATCTTCTTATATGCTACTTATAAAATCAATCAAAAGTATAATTTCTGGTATAGTCCTCCACTCAAATAAGAAAACCTCTCATATCATTTTGGAGAAGAAGGAAAACAAAATCGTAATTGTTCTTATGGTAGGCAGCCTTTTAAAATAACCCAAATGATCCAGATTTCTTGTGTAATCTCTTCTTCCTGAGAGTGAAATGGACCTTGTAATTTGTTTCTAATAAACAGTGTTGGAAAAGTGATGTTATAACTTTCAAGTTTAGTCAGAAAATACTGTCATCCTCCTTTCATATACTTTATCTCATATATTGCTATATATTCTCTATTCTCTCTCTCTCTCTCTCTCTCTCTCTCTCTCTCTCTCTCTCTCTCTCTTTCTCTCTCTGTCTCTCTCATTTCCTTTGCTTGCTCTGATGAAGCAAACTGCCATGTTGAGACCTATTCAATGGCAAGACTCATGTGACAAGAATCTGAGGGCAGTCTCTGGCCAAAGGTCATTGAGAAATTAAGATCCTTGCCTCATAAATAACAAGGAATGAAAACATACCAAACATAAAGTGTATGAACTTGAAAGTGGAGCCTTCCTCAATCTAGCCTTCAGGTATAACTGCAGCCCCAACTGACTTGTGAGAGAATGCATCCTTGTGAGTGACCCTAAACCAGACAATTCAAATAAGTCATGCCAAGAATGTTAACCTAAAAGAGAAAATGAGATAGTAAATGCTTTGAGGAGCTAATTTTCATAATTTACTATGCTATAGATTACTAATACATTCATTATGTTATATTGATTCTGGTGGATAAAACTATATTATTATTTTGTTATACTATGACCTTTCTTACTTATCTAAACAGTCTACAAATTAAAATTGGTGTGTGTTAGCAACAGAGAATAAATGAGATAAATATTAATGGATATATATTATATATATATACACTCATACATATACATATATACATATAGCAATAACTGAACACAAATTCTGAAATATTAATGAATTGAAACTAAAATTTGAATTTTTAGTTCAAAAATATAAATGTCCATAGAATATTTCTTACATTAATGATATAATGAAAAAATTGTGGTTCTGAATTCTGAAAAAAATCCAAGAGACAGTGTACCTATTAGGCTAACATTTGCATTTATCTCATTCAGAATTTAAGGTCAAATTTTGAGAAAGATTTTCACATTTTGCTTAAGGTCTTCATAGTACTTCCTTAGTTATTTTTTTCAATTGTTTGTTTTCATTGTCTTTAAAAGTGTCAGATTTCTGAAATTCTTATAATTGAATTATTCATCAAATTCACTTGAAATAATCATCACTGAGTAGAAACAAAGGCTGATATGGTATTAATGCTTCCAATCAAGTGATAAATGTAATATGATCCAGGGATCATAGAAGTGAAAGTGACTGCATTATGTATCTTAATGATGGTAAATGCTTTTGCAGGTTATTTAAAGATGCTAAATAAGAGGTTCCTGAGAAGGAAGGAAACCCTTCCAAATAATTTGCTCTGAAAAGATCAGTTTCAGAATGTAGAGTTAGCATACTTGTCTATGGGGTCTGAATGACAATTAGCCAAATGTCTCAATGTAATTGTAACCTTAGCTAATGCACTGAGCTGACAGTTACCTGAAGATGATAATTTTGATATGTGCAGTTGTGTCCTATCAGCAGCTGGGTAACACTTTTGTCAAGTCTTCAGAACTCTGAAGGAATGGAGATAGAGAAACACATGTGAAAGCTCAAGACCTGAATTCCTCTCAAACTCTTCCAAAAAAACTGAAGAAAGAGGCAATACTTCCTAACTCATTATATGAAGCCAGCATTACCTTAAAATCAAAACCTGATAAGAATAGCACAAAAAAATGAAAATGACAGACCAATATTTCTGATGAATACAGTTGTAATATTTCTAAATAAAGACTAGGAAATCAAATATGACAATACGTTAAAAAGATTATATACATCATGATTAGGTGGGGTTTATTCCAGGGGCACAGAATATTTCAACATATTCAAATCAATTAATATGATACACCACATAAACAAAATAAAAGATAAAAATCATATGATAATATCAATAGATGCAGAACAAGCATTTGACAAGATTCAGCATCCACTTATGATTAAAACACTTATTAAAATGGGTATAGAAATAAAATACCTCAACATAATAAAGGCCATATATAATAAACCCTCAGCCAATATTATAGTTGATGGTGAAAAAACTGAAACTGTTTCCTTTAAGATCAAGGCAAGGATGCCCACCCTTATCACTCTAGTTCAATATAGTCTTAGAAGTCCCAGATAGAGCATTCAAGCAAGAGAAAGAAATAGCAGGAATCCAAATTTGGAATGAAGAAGTCAAATTGTCATTTTTTGCATATGACATAATTCTCTACATAGAAAATCTTAAAGACTACACACACACACACACACACACACACACACACACACACTATTAGAAACAATAAACCAATGGCTGCAGGAAGCAAAATCAATGTACAAAAATCCATTGCATTCCTATATACTAATAATAAAATTTCAGAAAAAAGAAATTTAAAAAAATATTTTTGCAATTGCATCAAAAAACAAAACAAATAAACAACAACAACAACAAAAAACCCTAGAAATAGAGTTAACAAAACATGTGAAGGACCTATACACTGAAAATGACAAGACATTATTAAAAGAAATTGAAGAAGGCACAAAGAAATGGAAACATATTTTGTGTTCATAGATTGGAAGAATCTACATAGTTGAAGTGGTCATATTACCCAAAGAAATATATAGGTTTAATGCAGTCCTCATCAAAACCTCAATGGTATTTTTTAAGGAAATAAAAAAAAAATATATCAGATTTGTATGGAATCTAATAATGTCAAGACAATCCTGAGGAAAAAAAAAAAAGGCCAGAAGAGGTATCACACTGCTTAACTTCAAATTATACTACAAAGCAACAATAATCAAACAGCATGGTATTGGCAGAAAAAATAGACACACAGACCAATGGGACAGCATTGAGAGCCCAGAAATAAACCTTCATTTATAAGGGCAAATAATTTTTGACAAAGGAACCAAAAACCTTTTTAATAAATGGTTCTGAGAAAATTTGAAAGCCATATGCAAAACAATAAAACTATAGTGCTATCTGTCACCATACATCAAAATTAACTCAAAATGGATCAAGTACCTAAATATAAGACCTGAAGCAATAAATTGCCTAGAAAAAAACATAGGCACTAAACTCATGAATCTTGGATTTGAGAGGATTTATGAATTTGAAAGGCAAGGGAAGTAAAAGTAGAAATAAATGGGAATTATGGCAAACTAAAAGCTTCTGCACAGCAAAATAAACCATCAAAAAAACAAAGAGGTAACCAACTGAACAGAAGAAGATATTTGCAAACAACACCTCCAGTAAGGGGCTAATATGCAATATATAAAAATAACCCATACAACTCAATGACAAAAGTCAAACAATCCAATTAAAAAATAGACAAAGGATCTGAACAAACAGTTCTCCCAGGAATACACATAGGTGGCCAACAGACACATGAAAAGATGTTCAACGGCACTAGCTATTAAGGAAATACAAATCAAAACCACAATGAGATACCAACTCACACCTATTAGAATGGTTATCAACAACAAGACAAGTAATAACATGTGTTGGAGAGGTTGTGGAGGGAAAGAAACACTAATAACAACCACTTATAGAAATAAGTATGGAGGTTTCTCAAAAAACTAAGAATTGAATTACCATATGACTCAGCAATCCTTCTTCTGAGTATCTACCCCCAAATTTGGAAACTTTTACCCATAAAGATATATGAACCCTGATGTTCATGCAGCACTATCTACAGTGGCCAGACACAGAAACAACTGAAGTGTCATTCAATAGATGATTGGATAAATAAAGTGAGGTACATATATTCTCAGCCATAAGAAAAGATTAAATGCTACCATTTGCAACAACATGGTTCTTGAGATAACCATACTAAGCAAAAGAAGTCAGACAGAAACACTGAGAACCATATGATTTCACTCATATGTGAGATATAAAACTGAAAGCAATAGATGACAAGAAAAACATACAAATATTCATAGACACAGACAACAATTTAGTGGTTACCAGAGGGAAGAGTGGAGGCCGGGAAGTACATAAAGGTGAAAGGGGTCAAATATAAGGTGATAGAAGAAAATTTAAATTTGGGTGGTGAACACACAATGCAATATACATGTGACATATTATTAAATCATACACTTAAAACCTATATAATTTTATAAGCCAATGTCACCATAATACATTTATTTATTATAATTTAAAAATTATAATAAGTAAAATTAAAACAATTGGTTGCTCATTTATCACCCACACAGAAAAAGACCTGAATCCCCACCAAGAGGTAATGGTAGTACTAACCCAGGTTTGGAATATCTCCTTAATTAATAAATATTTACCTTTTATTGCATATGTTAAAAAATGACAACTAACATTAAGCAACCAGTTGTGTAAAAGAAGTTTAGAAATACCAAGTTATCAGTCTATTTTTTAACATCTCATTACTAACTCAAAAGAAGCCAAATCTTGCAAGTCTAAGGTTACTTTGCCAACATGAGGTATATTATATCATTTTTGCAAAGTAACAGAATCAAAACACTAAGAAAGAAAAAAATGTCCAATTGATTTACATTTAAAATGCCATTAACAATCATTGAGGAAAATATTTAACATGAAATTATTAATAATATGTATTATAGTAAGTTTCTGTCTATGGAGAATTGACAAATACATTTTATTATTTGATAATAACACTGCACATAAAAAGAGAATTGTTTTATTTTATTGTCATTTAAAAAATAAAAGAAAAAAATTAGGAAGATATTTATTGAAGAGACTACAGCTAGAAAATGGGAGTGCTAATGTTTATAGTCTGTCTAACTCCAGTTACATCTTTTGTAATTTAAAAATATTTAATTGATTAGTTGCAAACCTACATTGTATTTGTTAGTGTGTATATGTATGCATACATTTGCATCCAATAAATTCTAGAACAGAACTTTCATTTATTCTTTTATGGTAGGAAGTTTTGTTATTATTTATTATTGTTGTTGTATCCTTTTGGAGGGGGATAAACATAGTTGCCCAAATGAATTTTATTGTCTTATTTGAGCAGATATGAATAAACACCTATCTAAGCAATAATGCAAGTTAAAAATAACCCTTTTCCCTGCAACCTGCATACTTTCTACTTGAAACCCATGTGAAAAAGAGTCTCTAAGCAAAGATGAAACTCGTTATCTCCTAAAAAAAAAAGTTCTTTTAACACCAAGAAAGTTCATAAATCCTAACTATTAAAGCAACTATTTTAAAGAGACTTATGGAAATATGGAACTAGAAAATGTAATTTGAGGTGATTTTTGTTTTCTTTTGGAAGTATTTTTACCAAATTAAGAATATAAATTCTGGATGCCCTGATGAAACTTTTTCCATGATCAAGTTCATGGGCAGTATATATTATTAAGAAATTGATATTATAGACTAAATTTTTGTGTCCCCTCAAATTTTATATGTTATATCATAATGCCCAGTGTGATGGTATTTGGAGAAGGGGCCAATGAGAGGTGATTAGGTCTCGAAGGTGGAGCCATCACAAATGGGATTAGTGCTCTTACAAAAGAGACTCCAGAGAGCTTCCTTTCACCATTCTGCCTCATGAGGACATAACAAAATAATGGTTATGAACCAGGAATAGACACTCATCAGACATCAAATCTGTCAGCACTTGATTTTGGACTTCCCAGTCTCTAGAACTCTGAGAAATAAATTTCTGTTGTTTATAAGCCACCCATTTTATGAAGTTGTTATAGCAGTCTGAATAAACTAAGATACATGGAAAGCTTAAAATTTGTTGTGATGGTGCTGATCATGATGGAGTATATTTGCATGTGCATGTTTTAGCTGGGGAGTTGTGATGCTGAAGATTATAAGGCTAAGTTCATGAGCTTTACAGGATGAAGATTCAGGAAATAATAATGTGCAACACCAAGGAATAACCTACACCATAACAAACTTACTTAATATTACCCCTTAGAATCTAAGCTTTTTTTTTTTTCACTGAAACATATAAGAATTCTTTTGTATACCTCTTTTTTGAAAATTATGTGCTTTTCTTTCATCACTCCTCAAATAGAAGCAAGGAACAGAATGACTTTTTTTTTTTTCTGGGAGAAAAACTTTGTCTGTAAGACCAGAGGTACCCTTTAAATTGCTCTGAGAAAATGCTAATCATTATTCCCCCAGGAAAGAGGGCATTTTGTGTTTAAATGAGTCAAATCAGCATTATGCCAATTCATTGAAAGGAAAGAGAGAAGATCTGGTAGCTACAAATATTAATGCCCAGTTAAACAAATAATTAGAGATTGGATTATGTTTTGAAAAATAGACTTTGCTCCCCTTTCTTTTATTTCAATGCACAATTTAAGGCAGACATTTATTTGTGAGTCATTCTGAAAGACAAAGTGTTCACATAACTAAAATTTCATTGAGGGTAAGGGCATTTGTGCAACCATGTAATGATATGCTTAAAGAATTATATCTTCTACAGTATTGCAGATCATTCCCATAAACGTTGTGATGGGGTGAATATTGTTCAATCAAATATAACAGCACAACAATATTAATATCAATTAATTTAATGAATTATGTTCCATCATCTGGATTGCAGAAAGATATATTGCTATATTAAAATAATTGTTAAAGAAACAAAAACATAATAATGAAGCAGGGTTATAGTGCAGTGCTATTAAAGGCCATGTAGGACTAATTTTAAAGATAAATTAAATAAGGCTTAGATAAACCTTAAACATTTTTTTTGTAGGGGATGGGGGAAGCATTTCCCTAACCATTACAGGATGAAAGACATTATCTGATATAGCAGGGAAAAGACAGCTTTAACAGTTAAGAAAAAAAAAATTAATCTAGCTAATGGCTATCTTGAAAAGTTAGAAGTAGAAAGAACCTTGAAGTTGATATTGTCCTTAATTCATAGTCACTGGAGCACAAAAATTATATAACTAATGTAGCCTCACAGATACTTAAGATTCTGCCAGGCCATGTTCAATACTAATTAGAGTTCTTACAATGACAGGGTCACAGTTGTAAAACAGACTTTGGTTTTCCAAGAGGACAAGGAGCAGGCATTTCCAAGAGGACAAGGAGCAGGCATTTCCAGCTGAGTATTCAGACACTAGGCTCCTGACCTGTTAGGACTGTGCGGGAAAGGGAGGTAAATCCTCCCTTGCTTTATTTTTTGCTTTCAGTGACTCTCCATTGTTAGCCCTGTTCAGAAAGTTGGGAGGGTGGCAAAATATAAATGAAGAAAAAATATGATTCAAAAAGTCAGATAATCATTTGTAAATATAATGTTTTTGAGATGAAATAGATGGGGGACAAGTTCTGAACTGCTGATCAAAGATAGATTCTTCAATGCAGCACTGGTAACTCTCATAAAGACTCTGGCTTCTTGACCCTGCTTGGTCTTTGAGATTACCAAAGTGGCTATGTAAAATATAGGAAAAGGGGGAATAATTACTTAACAGAGTAATACACTTCTCTTTCTTTTGCTCAGTAGAAGGTAGTATCAACTGGTATACCCATTTGAATCATGGTGAGAAGGTTAGAAGAGGTAAAGACACAAACGTATATAGAAATGATAATATATTAAAAGATTATGATCCATTAGCATGTTGGCATTTTTAAGTTAATCATATTTGTCAACAAATTATTTAGACTCTAGAAGATGTAAAGAGAATCTTAAGAGAATAGGTATTGGGCAGCTAAGATCTGATTAAAGTAGTTAGTAAAAATAATTTAAAATTGTTGAAGATACTTGAGCATAAAGAACACTTGAAAACGAGATGCATGCATTGAATAAAAAGCTAATGAAACATAGAAGAATCTTGATCAATACCACAATTTTTCTAACATTCCACTCACTTTTTACCTGTCTTAAATAACCTTCTTTTAATTCCTTTTGAAATTAGGACATATAATAAAACCCTCAATTACATGATCTTCAATTTATAAGCTTAAAAAACCTTAAAAACATTGGTGGAGTAGTTAGAGATTAAGGTGCTTTGTTATAAATTTGTTTGTTTCTAGAGTATTCTGTATCATATAATTCTGTTTAATTAGTAAATTCTAAAAATAAAGAATCATGCAAAAACAGAATTGTAAGAACTCTTTGCACAAATCCTTATACAAATTTCCCTTAGAGAGAATATCTTCTCTCTGATTAAAAACTTCAAGGAAAAAAAAAATTTATCATAGCAAACTGACATCTTTCCTTTTATACTTAATCTACTGGTTCAAAAACTCTGAGGCCATGTAAATAAAGTATAATCTTACTTCTAAATAGTAGAACTTAGATGAAATAAAAATAAATTTCCTAGTGAATCTTCTTTAATCAATGGAAACTCTTTTTCATATATATATATATATATATATATATATATATAATATTTATTTTTTTCCTCTGCTGATTACTCTCCCCAGACACATTTTAGTTTATCAATGTCATTGTTTAAAAATCTGATAGGCAGAACTAAACTAAATAGTAAGAGGCATGGAATAATAGAGAATCACAGGTTAGTATTTTTACCCTTCCCCTACTTAAGGTACAATGCTTCCTTTCAGACAGCCTGATTATATCAGACTTCAGAATTGCAACATTATATGGTTTATTCAAATTGTCTTTTCAGACATCTACACCTTGATGTATTTTTTGGCATATGATTGAGTGTAGTAAAGTTATATAATTACTTTATTTAATAAATACAAGCTCATTATTTTTTCATTAAGTTTCTACTAGATAATTGAGTCCATTATTCCAATCTGCCTGGCTGCTTTTGAATTATCCTTACCATCCAAGTTATTAACAAATTCTCTCATCTTTTTTTTTTTTCCAAAGATTTGCAAACTGAAGGAACATGTTGAGGGTTTGGACTCAGACAGACTAAAAATTGAATTAAATCTTCATCTCTTATTAGTTATATGACCTGAGATTTTGAGATTTAACTTCTTTATCTGTAAAATAGGGCATCACTTGAGTCCTGAAATTTTTGTGAGCAAAAATAGCAAAAATAGACAAGTACTAAAAATCTTCAGTACAACAAAAGAAACAAGAGAGTAAAAAAGCAACCTATGGATTGGGAGAAAATATTTGCAAGCCACATATTTGATAATGAATTAGTACCCAAAATATATAAGGAACTTGTATAGCTCAATGGAAAACAAAACATAATCCAAATAAAAATGAGCAAAGAATCTGAATAGATATTTCTCCAAACAAGACATACAAATGGCCACTAGGTATTTGAAAAGGTACTCAACATCATTAATCAACAGAAAAATACAAATCAAAACCACAGTGAGATATCACCTCACACCTGTTAGAATGGTTATAATCAAAAAAAGAAAAAATAACAAATGGAGAAGATATGGAAAAAATGAAAACCATTTACACTGTTGGTAGAGACATAAATTTTATAGTATATCCACTATGAAAAACAGTAGAGATTCCTCAAAAAATTAAAAATAGAACTCCACATGATTCAGCAATTTGAATTTCGGGAATATATCCAAAGAAAACAAAAATATTAACTCAAAATACATATGTGCCTAGTGTTTATTGCAGAAGTATTTGCAATAGCTGAGGCATTGAAGCAACTTAAATGTCCATAGGTGGATAAGTATAAAGTTACATATATAAAGTTAAATGTCATCCATTCATAAAAAAATAAGAAAACATCGCCATTTGCAAATACACTTTCCATCTTCTTTATGATTTTTCTTCTCCCTTTTAGATTTTAGCTTCCATTTAAATTATTTATTCTTTCTGTTTTTATCTCTCTACTAGTTTAAAGTAATACTTTTTGTTCTATATTGTATTATGCACTCCAGCCTTTACAAAAAGCACACCTAATTTATCAGTCTCTAAATTTCAATGATATATTTTACCTTGTCCCAGATAATTTAAAGATATTATATTATAACACATTAATATCTATCAAATCCAAATTTACATGCTTTTTGTGTTTTAATTATTTTGTTTTTCATTTAAACTCCACAAACCATTTATTATGATTTTATGCAATTAACATATATTTACTGATATCTATTTAGATTTCTTCTTCCTTGATACTCAGATCTTCTATTCACTTGGAATTCACTTGGAATTTTCCTTGGAGAATATTTGCAGGTGGCATTCCATATCAATTTTTGTCAGAAAATGTCTTTATATCAATTTCATTTTGAAAGACATCTTCACTGGTTATAATGATCCTGGCTGACAGTTATTGCTCTCTCAACACATTGACACTGTCATATTTCTGTCTTCTGACATTCATTGTGATGATGAGAAGTATTCTGTCAAACTGTTACCCCTTTTAAGGAGAAATTTTAGTCTTTCAGTTTGTATAGTCTATGTCATTTCTTTGATGTTCTTCATTATTACAGTGATGTAAATTTCATTTCATTTATCATTCTTATGAGTCTTTGAGTTTCTTGAATCTTTCATTATCTCTTTCAATAGTCACTCAGGAGTTCTACATAGCTTCAGAAATCTACCTGTAAATATTTTTTTTTGGAACACTCTTTTATTTCCTTCCAAAACATCAGTTGATGTAAAGAATTGATCTAGAGTATGTTGCCTGCAATTGCTCTATGGTATGTTGCCTGCAATATTAGTGGAAACCCAAGCCTTCTTCACCACTTCTATGTAACACTATTGTTATTAAATTGCATTTTAAAAGAAATATATTTGAATCTAAGTAGCTTGAAGGGAGAGACCACTTATTTATTTTTGTTTCTTATACAACCTACTACCATAATAAAATATATTTGGTGATTATTTTTAATAATTCATTCATAATTTTTCTTAAGTAAAAATAATAGTGGGAACCAGTATTAAAACAGACCAATAGCTATGTCAGTGATTTTTATAATGTTGAAACAGAGCTTTGAAACATTATGTTGCTTTTTTTATCCTAGTTTATTAAGAAATTTTGTCATGTTGATAAATATTAAAATATATTATTATCTAAAGATTCTGTAATACAAGAATTGTAAAATATTTGAAGATTATGCTCTTTGGCATGGATGAACAAAGTGAGACTGCTACTTGAGATAAAGGTCTCTTTCTAATCTACAGCATGTCTTAACTATTGTAGATATTTCAAGTAAATGGAATTATGAAGTCAGGAAAGGGTGAAAAAATCCTTTGAGGTGAAAAGAAATAATGAGTTTAACTAGGGTGAACTTAGAGACTCTAAAAATATATTGTCCTCTTTCTCTCTAAATATATAAAAATTACCCATTTTTGTTAGATTTTAAAAAAGATGAAAACAAAATAGAGACTATAAATAAACCTGATTCTATTCCTGATTCTTTCTTTGATCACTTTACATTGAGGAAGTTGGTTTAACTGTCCAGGACTAGATTTGTTCATTTAAAAAATTAGTTGAGTGAAATTACCTCTGTAGCAGCCCCCAGAGGAAAATAAATAATCTACCACGACAAAGGCAATAAGTCACAGGTATTTATTAAAATTTATACTAAGTTGACAAAGAATAAATTTGTAATAATTTTAATAGGTAGGTGACAAGTCTGCATTTTTACTTAATTTTTATGGAAATGCACACAGCCACAGTACTTGGTGACAATAACTCATATAAAGTGAGTTTGTCCGTGTTGGCTTATTTAACACAGACATAAAACTTGCTTTTTCAGTAGACTGATCTGTCTTGAATTGTGTGACATGTGAACCACCAAGAGGATTTTTTAATCTGGGCCCAATCTTGCAATGAAGAATTCTCATTTAACAAAACATAGACTTGTTTCTCTTACTTCAATAAACATAAATACAGGCACATGCACACACATACAAGGACAAGATATATAAAAATCATATTCAGTTTAATTTGATACTTAATTTGTAGTGAAAATTTCATATTGAAGATATCTCTTTTACATGATAGTCTTCAATTGAATTGTAATCCTGCGAGGTAACTCATGTATTGGGTACCTCCACTACATAAACCGATTTTCTTCCAACTATTCAATCTCAAAATATTGGGAGCTATGCAAATGTTCTAATGCCACAAATTTTTTACTTAGAAATCAGGAATATGATACATTTTCTTCATTGGGGGGATATAAGTAAGTGACTAGTGTTTATGACAAAATAAATCACAAGTTTGTGCTTTTGTTTTATTTTGTTTCTTATTAAGTGAATTATTTTACTGGAGTGAAAATAACTTAAATTGTACTTTGTGATTCTTATAATAGTATAAAAAATCTGCCTTAAAGGAGCTTTTTTAATACCTTTACAGATAAAATGTAAGAGATAGTACTAAAAGAACAATAAATAAAATATCTACACATGGGGTCCACGTTTGGGAATTAGTGATTCAGACTGGTCTCTACGTGTTTGTATTTCCCAATATTTGTATTTCCCAATACTATCTATTCTGCCTTTTTTTCTCTTTTTCTCCCCCATCTTCCCCTCCTTCCTCAACTTCTCCACTTCTTCTTCCCTTTTTTCTGTTCTCTGTCTCTGTCCTTCTATCTTATCAATTGTTTTTCAGTAAATAATAAATAAAGGAAAACTTAGTGAAGCAGAATCCATTGTTAATGGATTCCACTTGACTACAAGATTAACTGGGGAATAGTCTAGATATAATCAATGGCTTAGGAATGTATTTGAAAAATACTATAAGACATACATTGTATATCACAACTTAGAATTAAGATATAAAATCTAAAAAACTTTCACTGAACTCTTCTCATCAATGTTATGTGTGGTACTCACATATTCTACTCTATTTTAAGCTATTTCATTTTTAATTTGTTTATAATGCTCATGTCTACCAAGTTATTGTTTTTATTTATTATTTTGACAATGCACTAATGTGTTATGTAACCTACAGTTTAAAGGTCAGTTATAAAGGACATTCATTGTCACTAAGACTTTAATAATAACCATGCTTCTGTATTTATTTTTAATGATGGAGAGATTTGCATTCAGTGGCCAGTGCCCTATACTAGAGTCAACAATACAATTCAGGTTCAGATTATAGGCTTAATATATAGTAAATGTTGTAATACACACATACACACACACACACACACACACACACACACACACACATATTATTAATCTATAATAAGGCTTATTTTTTTGTCATTTGGTTATAAAAATTAACCAGAGGTAAAAAAATAAGATACAGAATTGAAAATTTTGGTTAATTGGATTCTAGCTAAAATAGTTCATAAAATAAGAAACCAATTAGGTAGAAAATTAAATAAAAAATGCACAATAACTTTTATATTTATTTTAATTTTTATCTATACACTATACTTTTAAAGAATTTTAAAGACAACTTGAAACACTGCTATTTTTCTGAGATGAAGCTTTTGTATAATTTTTTTAAAGCATTAAATTTAGATAAAGGTTGGTTTTCATTGGTTAAAGTATTTTGGAAGTGATCGGCTAATCATGGAATACCCTTTGCCAAGTTTTAAAAAAATGGTTTACTAGATAGATAAGCTCAGGTTTATTTTTAATGATATTCATTCTAATATTTTTCTGCTAAAGTGAGTCTTCAAATTCTGTATAACACACAGCTTTTAATTTAATTCAGATTATTTGTATAATACAAATTATATTTTCTTATTGGTAAAATAAAATAACTGAAAACCAAAAAATGTTTTAATAATACAACTCTCCCTTAAAGTTATTCAAATTTCTATAGCTCAAAAACAATTACTTTAATTTTTAAACATAGTTTTATTTATTATAATTATGATCATAGTCTTTATTTGTAAGACATACAATAATTTATTATGTAAATGAACAATATGCCTTATTTAACATTTTTTAATCTCAGAATATTTATAAATACATCAAAATAAAAATTTTGTTAAGGTATGGTGTTTGCAAAGACATATAAAATTAATCAATATTTCAATTTTCTCAACCTTTCTTAGTGTATTGGTTAAAAACTGGTGTTCTTACAATAGTTATTAGCCTTGATTGCACATTAGATCACTAAAAAAGTTTTTAAAAATTTTTCATCTTCTAAATTGTTTACTATAATATTTAAATAGAATCTCTAGAGGGTGGAGCATACAGTGTTTTAAGCTTTCTAGGTGATTTCAATGTGTAGCTAGGATGCAGAAGCATTGTAAATAAAAAGAGTATTTGTTGAAAATAATAGACCTTAGATAAATCTTGGTGAAGCGTTTTTGCTACTCTTCTCAAAAATTTAGAGTACGAGATTTTAAGAAATGACAGATAAATCATTTTGCATGTATGATTCTTTTCTTTCAATAAAACTTAATCCTCTTAATCAAGTTTTCAGCTTCCAAAATTATCTTTAAAGACTTGTGTGATATTTGTGTTGTGTTTGGAAGACATTCAGATTTTGAGCGCTTTGCTGTCACAAAACGTTCTACTCTCCTTACTAATGTAAGCAAAGCTTTCCTTAGCTTTAAAAACTAAGAATAAAATTGATGTTAAAACTTGTCTTGTTCTAGCATGACATAATATTAATCTAAATCCACACCCTTAAATAAGATATGCTAAATAATATCTAACATTTTACATTTAATATCTTGTTGAAAATGTGTAATTTTTAAATGAGCTAACTAAATGTAAAAATGTTTTGAAATATTGAACTTATGATTATTGAAATTTATATATATAATTTATATGTTATATAATGTATTATTTTATTTTTAATGTAATATAAAATTATAGATACATGTGAATAATACATACAAACACAAAATTTTATTAATGTAAATATTTTTGTTGCCAAGTAGTATATTGCATGATATAAAAATTTCAAATGTAGGGACTGTATTAAATTAGTATAATATTTATCAGCATAGTAGAGGAAAAAAATACAAAATCAAGGAGAAAAATGCTCTACATATTCTTTTATTTTTTTAATAGTAAGAGTGAGTTTTGAATCTCTGTAATTGAAATTCATTTAGCTGTGTTTCATACAGTGACTTTACAATTTTATTGTAAAATATATTTACAATATGTCAGAAATTAAATATTGCAACTATAAAGTTTATAAAATAATTTGGATATAAACTTAAACTACAAGAAAGACATGTTTTCAAAATTACTTTATTAATGTTTCAATCAAAAGTCATACAACTACCGTTCTTCATACTTCTTTAATTTTTATTAGCACTCTTTAAAAAATCTTTAATTTTAATCAGCATTCTTTAAATAAACTTTGCTTGCTCACTTACTCACTCACTCACTTGTTTGTTTTGACTTTTGAATGGCCCGAGACCATTCATAGTTTATTTCTCTTTCAAATTTTGGAAGTTTTTAACTCATTTTTTAAATTACATTTGACATACAATATTATATTAGTTTTAGTGGTACAACATAGTGATTAGACATTTATATACCTTACAAAGTGATCACCCAAATAAGTCTAGTACCCATGTGACACCATAAACAGTTATTAGAATGTTATTGACTACATTCCCTGTGCTATATTTTATATCCCCATGACTATTTTATAACTGACAATTTGTACTTCTTCATCCCTTTCACCTTTTTCACCCAGCCCCTAAGCTCCTTCTCTAATGGAAGCAGTTTGTTCTCTGTATCTGTGAGTTTGTTTCTGTTTTATTTGTTCATTTGTTTTGTTGTTTAGACTACAAACATGTGTGAAGTCGTATGGAATTTGTCTTTTCCTGTCTGACTTATTTTCCTTAGAATAATACATTTTAGACTAATATTTTATTTCCTCAAATTTTATTAGAATATTTATCAGAAATATACTAACCTTAAACTTACTTGAAAATAGCAACTATATTTTTGTTATTATTATTTTCTTCCCAGTAATATCCTATTAATTTACATTTCCTCCCTTTTCATTTATTAGAGAGGTGGGCTTTAACCGAGTGAGGGAACAGAGGCCTGGCTCCTCCCGCAGATGCTGTGATCTGCTCTTTACGGCTCTTGGTATCTTTTGGGGAGGCAGAGCCAAAAGTAGTTTTTGATTTTGATTTTTTAGATACCAACCTCTATGCAAGCCAGGCATGTTCTCAGAGAGGACCAGAGGCGTCCCGAAGGAACCCTCTCTTGCGGTACTTTGTCCAGCACTCACCTCGGTGCCCATAGCCTTCGATAATCAAGGGCAAGTCTGTCTCTGGTTGACCAGCAAATGAGCCACACTAAGGTGATCGAGACTAAAACCGACGCCAAAATTTCTGATACCATGTTTGAGGCGCCTGTAAAGTGGAGAATTGGAGGCCTGGAGAGCTGAGCGGCTCTGCGTATGGTTCTTCGTCACAGGTTGTCAACCTGTGGTAATGGACAGCGACTGCTGGTTTGACAAGCTGGTCGACCTGTTCTCGAATAAAAACTGTTAATCTTCTTAAGGCCCAGGGGCCGAGAGACACTAGGAGGATGAATCCTGCTAGGGGCCCAAGGATAGTGGGAAGTAAGGTGGTTAACCAAGGGGTGGAGGAGGTCCAGCTTTTATACCAGGCCTCGTCTTTTTCTCTTTGTTTCTGCCTGGCTTCTAGATTCTTTTTAATCTTATTAATACTATCTTGTACCAATCCAGTTTTATCTTTGTAAAAGCAACATTCTTCTTTAAGAGCAGCACAGAGGCCTCCTTCTTTTAGGAAGAGGAGATCTAACCCTCGGCGATTTTGAAGCACTACCTCAGAAAGGGAGACGACAGAATCTTTTAGGCTATCTAGGCCCTCTTGTAGATTTTGAATATCTTTGTCAATGGCTAGGCTGAGGGCATGATATTGTTGTTTAGAGGTGATTATGGAAGCTATACCTGTTCCAGCTC